>JAPYYV010032122.1:0-12588 GCA_030522625.1 Copidosoma aretas | reverse complement strand
GTGATGCTAATCATCACGGGCGCCTACTGACTAAAACCATCCTCCCCAAGAGAGAGCCAGTCCGATGGATTATTACTCTGATATAGGTGTTGAAATAGGAAAGAAGAGATATATCAGAGAAATAGTGGAAAGATGAGAAATAACGGCGAAGTTCGATGACCGATCATGAGACCAAGGGAGAAATCTGGTCGGTACTATACACATCAGGGCGAAGTTCGGAATATTGAGGTGTTAAAGCAGCCTCAAGGGACGACAGAGAGAGAGAGAGAGAGAGAGAGAGAGAGAGAAACATACCCTGGTCAGGCATCAGACTTATGAGTGAAGAGAATTCACTCATAGATCTTCAGCCCAGCCGCGCCCATACTGGCAGAGCCGATAGCGACTTCTCTGGATGAACTGGCCCAGGTGTTGGCCCCCCCCAGAAGAGACTAGCCGGTGATCCATCGACCCGGTCGATGAGCTGCTGACTCCCACGACGGGGATTGGCTGAGCGCCTACTGCCAGCGGGAACCCACCGACCAAGCGTCACCCCCCCCCCCAAGTCCACGTATCATTAGGAAAAACTGCAGTCGGTCCGCTATAGAATCGGGGAGAATGTGTTTTCGGCGCCACGGTTACTTTTCCCACCAAAAAAGTCCGAGAATCGAAATTCTCGAAAAATTTTTCGACGAGAATCGAACCTGTTTTTGCCTCGAGTCATTTAGGCTAGAAAGTTAGCACGCTAACCACTAAGATATCGAGGACTCTTAAGATCAGGATCAATGCACGCTCCATTGGACATAACCACAAGGCGATCCAAACAAGAATTACCATCCATGTACGAAATACGATATTAATTAAAACTATACATGCATGAAATCAAATTATACAAAGTGACTATTAATACTACATTGGCCCACAATTGGGTGTTCAAGAATTTTTTTTTTTTTTTTTGTTGTTGATTTGGTAGAATATTAAAAAATATTTTATATGTATTTTATATTTGTGCACTTAAACAAGAATTAAAGAATATACAAGCGTATTAAAGTTTCGCGTGACTTCATAAATGTAGTAGTATAATTATTAACCTTAGTGGCGCCATTTTACCACCTCTCCTGTATTTCTACTCGCTCTATCTTCGACAGGTATTGATTATGTTAAAAAAGAAAGAATACGTGTGTAATATTTTTTGATCATCTGCTTTACTGACCAAATGGAATATTTCATGCATTCACCCGATTGACCAACTTAAACTAAACAAATATTTAAGAATGTACTTTTACTAATATAGCATGATATACCTTGCTAATCAAGTGGAGCTTAAGTTACATTAGTGTTAAATAATAAAAAATATTGTACTAGTAAATGTACATTAATAAATATTTATTAAATTAAAGTGGGTTAATATTTAGTGCAGTATAAGTTTTCTTACTCAACATAATGCGTATTTAAATTTCTTCTTTTTCCTATCAATGTATCCTTATAAAACATCATACGATTGTAAGTACACCATTAAGAACTAGCTCTTCCTATAAAATATCATACGATTATAATGTACGAATAGGAACCAACTCATGTATACTGATAGAATTAGTCACTATATAAGTTTCTATTATGAATTACGGGTGCAAATACACACACTGTATCTGATGAACATTTTATTAAGAGCCATGAAATATTTTATCAGAATTCATAAATCCGAAACAATTGGGCAGATATTTATTTTTCCATATCAGTACAATAAATAATAAGAGCAGACATAAACCTAATACAGTTATTATTTCTGTAAAAAAGAAAGTATCCAAAATTTTTGAATTCGTCTGAAATATCAAAATCACATCGATTTTCAATCGTCGATAACGCTTGTCGATCGTGGCAAATTACTCGGTGCAGAGTATTTTACGATTGTCGAGAAACACTTGCATTATGTTTTAATAGTCAAAAAGGTTTAGAGTGATTGATGAAGCCTTTAAGTTTGTTTCGATCGTCGAAAAAGATAAAAGTATATTTAATTGTCAAAAATCTTAGTACTCATTTAGTTATTCTACAAACAAACAAACAAACAAGTATTAGTCACAAGAGGAATAAATTTAAGGTTTTAGTATTCCAGCTAATTTGACAGCATACGTTGTTTTTGATAGTCTAAAAATGCATCCGGTGTTTTTTGATCGTCGAAGAACACTCCGAGAAATGATAAATCGTTAATAAAACCTCTTATTTGTTATTCCAAATGTTTCTCATTGATAAAACAATACTTCGAGGTATTCTCTACGATAAAATAATACCCAAGTGTTTGACGACAATCGAAAATACTCCGAATGTTTCTGAATAATTGAAAGAAACTCCTAGTGTTTCTTATCGATAAAAAAATACCTGGAGTGATTCTCGAACTCCTTTCGACAACCAAATAAAAAATATGGAAGTAGGGTGGGGGGGGTAACAGTCGAATGTTCCTTGTACATCGTTGAAAGAAGTATGATAAAATTACATTCTAGACCATGTACTATGAAAGTCGCATAGTAATAGAATATTTCCAAACTATGCTTAATAAGAAAACATGAAAAAAAACTATTAAATACCAAGCATAAAACGTTAAGGTGCTAGCAAGAATAATGTCTAATAAGTTGTGAATACTCCCTAAATTCCTGGTAAGTACCTGACATAAAAAGAACAAGTACCCTAAAAGTTGCAACACAACACCTACTAAAGTTTAAACGCAAGGTCTGTATGTTTACATACGTGCACAACAAAATATTGAAAAAATATAAAAACATTAAGTAGCAAAATTGTGACACAGTTAAGCGCTGCATAACATTCACATGTCTAATAAACAGAAGCCCTCAAACAACTCTAATCGTTCTATAAGTAACTTGGATATTGCTTTTACGTGATAAATATTAAGCCGTCAAGAGCCCAGTATGTGACCGTCAAGTGCCCACCAAGTGCCCACTCAGTAGCTGCTAAGTACCCGGCGAAAACCCATTAAGTGCCCGCCAAGTACCCGCATAGTACCTGCCAAGTACCCGTAAAGTGCCGGCCAAGTACCCGCAAAGTGCCCGCCAAGTACCCGCTAAGTACCAACGAAGTTCCCACCAAGTACCCGCTAAGTATCCGCCAAGTGCCCGGTAAGTATCCTGTAAGTGCGCGTAAAGTACCCGCTAAGTACCCGCTAAGTACCCACTAAGTGCCCGGTAAGTATCCTGCAAGCGCGCGTAAGATACCCGCCAAGTACCCGCATAGTGCTCGCCAAATGACTGCCAAGTGCCCGGTAAGTAACCAGAAAGTGTTCATGAAGTGCCCGCCAAGTACCCGCATAGTGCCCGTGAAGCACCCGCCAAGTACCCGCGAAGTGCCTGTCAAGTATCCACCAAGTACCTGTCAAGTGCCTACCAAGTGCCTGCCAAGTACCCGCATAGTGCCCGTCAAGTGTCTGTCAGATACCATCTAAGTACCCGCAAAGTGCTCGTCAAGTACCCGCTAAGTACCCGTCAAGTGCCCGCCAAGTACCCGCTAAGTACCCACCAAGTTCCAGGTAAGTAACTTGCGAGTGCCCGTGAATTACCCATCAAGTACCTGCCAAGTGCCCGGTAAGTATCCGGCAAGTGCTCGTAATGTACCCGCTAAGTACCCATCAAGTGCCCGATAAGTGCCCGCTAAGTGCCCGCCAAGAGCCCGTCAACTGCCCGGTAAGTGCCCGCCAAGTGCCAAGTACCCACCAAGTGAACGGTAAACCGCCAGTAAGTGTCCGCTAAGTACCCGCTAAGTGCCTGCCAAGTGCCTAGTGAGAGAGGTTAAGAATGTCTTAGATTTCACGAGAATAAACGCCCGAGGTGAAGCCGAGAGTGGTTAACGTGAAATTTAATGCATTTCTTAACTTCCGAATTTTTTTGCATACCCTCATCGATAGAGCTGATTGTCTATTTTGGAGCAGCACATATATAAAGCACTTCCGGTGGGGGTATCTAGAAAATGCCTTTAACGGTGACACGTTTACATTGAATGATCGTAAGACACTTTAAATAAAAACAATACTTACCACTCGTAACTAGCACTATTGCAGGATACCACTTTTTTCCATCTTTCCGATGTACCTACTCTGTCGACTCGCACATCCGTAGATTTAAGGGTACTGCTCGATGTCTTATTTATTCCCAATAAACAAGCGAAAAAATGTTTATTATTTTTCTTGAATCGCTGTCAGCTCAGATTTGATGAGTAAACTTTAAACAATCTTTTTTTTTTCGGAAATTTGTATCACTATGTCCTGATATGCTCTCTGCCTGTTTTCATTAATGATTTCTGACTGACTGTGAAAAGCAACAATAGACAAATTGATTGCCATGACAACCATGACGTTTATTCAATCCACTGTGACTTAGTTGTAATGGAATTCATGGTCACTAAGTAAATTTTATGATTAAGTTCAAGTTAACAAAAGACTAAGAATAAAGATAATCATTAGCCCAAGAAAATAAGATGAGAATGTCAACAATTTGGAAGAAAAATGTTACATAGAGTTTTATTAGCTTATACTCAATGACTGCTAAACATATGTCCATTCAGACTACTGAGTGGGTAGACATTAAAGCCCTGAACGAATGCGGCACAGCTTTATGGTTGTAGGATTAAATCTGGGTGTAAGTTTTAGTCACCCATACCCCCCTTCATCCCTCTTCCATCCCTTTTCTAAGTGTTAAGTGCCCTAACTAGGGGATAGGTAGAGTAGAACTTGAAACAAAAATTATTATACTACAACTGCACCTTCTAGTCTATAACTAAACTTGAAAATGTGAATGAATGTAAAAGTGTAGCAAAATAAAGGTAGCAAATTATCTTCCATCTCGTATACTCTGATAGAGACGATTTGTAGATCACGTAGTATAAAGTGCATCAGCTCATGAAAAGATGTAACACATGAACAAACTGACAGTCGACACCATTAAATACCAGCATATGTTTTGCATAATCTTGCTCTTGTAGTCCAGGGTGTCTCAAGTGCTTTCATGAATCAGGTACAACAGTACAGGTGTGAGATAGAGATTACATGAGCTCTTTGCTAAAAAAGAAGGACCAGGAGCTAATGTGGACAGAGTAAGTGCAAGCCTGTTTGAGTGTATCAAATACTCTGAAAGAAAATTTGTAAATTAATCACAATTTTTTTTATGTTTAAAAAAGTTGGGAGTCTGATAGCATCTCATCATCATAATAACTGTTTATCTGAATAAGATTAATATGTTTTAATTATTTACTAGTATGTACTGTCATGTTGGGATCCAAGACATTGTATGAAAACTTTACAGTCTTGCACCGGAGGACATTCTGTATGTGACACTTCATACTTCATGAACTCGCTCCAGCGAAAAAAGATCAAAATAATTTTTCGAGGATATCGGGTAGTTACTCACGCATCTTCCTTTTCAACTGCTAAGTGTTATCAAATTGAGCCATACTGGACCACAAGAGCTGCAACGTGATAAACATTAGATGTGTAACGGTGCGCATCGATCGAAGAAATGACCGTCCCGACGCCACGTCACAAAACTTACTCGTACGTACCTTACTCTGATAAGTGATGACTGCGCTTCTGTATCGATAAGAGCACCGTACTCTTGTCCACCCAGTATAACCGAAAGATATGGCCGATTCTCACTATTTGTACTCGCAACTTCCTCGTGTGATCTTTCTTTTTCTCTCTCTTTTATCTGTCCTACACTTTATTCCAATCTCTGACTCTCCTAAGTTATTTAACTCTACTAAGCATGATGCTCCTAACCTATAACACACCGACACTCTATCCGTTTTCTCTTGAATTTTGCTCGGGCCATGCTTTTTAAAGATTCCCTTTTCCTTTTCACAAACTTTCAGTTTCGACGTCGCTTCTGACCTGAACAGCCATGGTGCTCCTAACTCATGGCTCGAGTCACAAGTTTCACTATCCACGTCCGAAAATCTCACTCTACGATGGCCTGACGTCCAGCTATTTTCCTTAAGAACTGCGTTCAGGCCGCATTCCGCAAAATTTCTCTCTTTTCCCCAATCCGTATAACTCTCGAGAGGCAGAGCGTTCAGCAGTTGACTCGATTTTACCGAACTTCCTCCCAGTCCCCTTGGAACGTCTGCCCCCTTCTGTTCTGGAGCTTGTTCCTCACACCTTTTCTTAAACCTTTCAAGGTCTTCCTTGGAGTATCCAGCTGCGGTTTGATCATCGCGTGCGACTTTTTCTAGTCCACCGCACTGTAAGTTTCCTGACAGCCTGACCCCATTATCCCTCTTCGGCTCTTGAAGCGTTTCTTTAGGTACAAGAACTAATTTCCTATCCTCATTTTAAATCCCCATTTTTCCACTACCCTGTTTCTTCTCACTTTCCTCTTGAAGCGCATCTTTAACCTATAATAACTGGTTAGCGGGGGTTGCAGAATCTGTCCTATCTAGTTCTGGCCCCCGCGCCACCTGTTTCCCAAATTCACTCGTCTCATATTACACCTAGGACATGACAGAAGAATTACCCCTGACATGCCGCATCCTTGGCACCATACGCCGGGCTAAGGACCCTTCTCCATCTGTGCCTTCTTAAGGGGACAGTTACGCGCGAGGTGTCCTTTTCTTCTACACACGTAACAAACCGTCTCTGGACACTCCAACGAACGATGTCCCGCCGCCCGACAGGTATAACAGATGTAAAGCGCGTTTCCTCCCGATGCTGCCTCCTTTCCCGTCACCTGTTTAGGGATAGCTCCGGTTTCAATTCCACTGGGGGCTTGGCCGTACTGCTTACCCAGGTCCGGGGTGGTCGTAGGTTGCGCAGCTGCAGTCTGATTATTCCACAGTGACGGTTTCCAGGGCACCGACTACGGAGGTTGATTTTGCATCTGTGCAAAGCTCGCAATGAACTCCGGAGTCCAATTGAAAAGTGGCAACCCATTCCCCGATGGTGTGGACCCCGTTCCTATTTTCTTCCGCTCTTCTCTTGCATTGTTCTCCTGTTTGTTCCCACCCTTATTCTTTTTCTGTCCTTTAGCCTCGTTATTCTTGGACCGGGAGTGGTCTCCTTTGCCTTCTTCCCCCTTACTCGCGTTCGCGATGACTGCCACCTTAGCCTTGATGGTCGTGGTTCCAACAAACGCCGCACTTGGCACGGGCATCTTCTCGGCTGGTGGCAGAGGCACATATCGGCTGTTCAGCTCCTTTTGCCTCTCCCAGCGCAACCTATACGTCTCGATGTCATCTAAACTCATAATTAGTCGATCTCCCATGGGATGGCGATACTCAGCCAATATTTTTCGCCAAGCCAGGTCCAGAATCGCGTCCTTATTCGGGGGTACCGTAAACCGCGACACGATATACTTAAGATTCGACAGATACACCGTGATTTTCTCCGTTTTGGCCTGATAAGACGGCGTAAGTCGTCCCATAAGTCTTGTTCGTCGTACTTCCCAATATACCGACGTCTGAAAACCGCCCAAAAAACTTCCCAGTTGTGCAAGTCACCTTCGATCGTCCTGAACCAGCGGCTGGCTCCTTTAGACAGAATATAAGGTACCGCACTTAGGAGTTCATTATCGCTAAACTCCAAACCTTCTCGGCAGTCCTCTAACTGCTCTAAAAACTCCTCTGCGTCTTCTCCCTTATCCTCACCCGTGAACTTCATTCCTCAGCCCTTGAGGAATTTCACGGCCTGTGACCGTCGGGTATTCCTCTCGCCGTCGCTGTTCCGACTACTCTTAGTACTTTGAAGATTGCCAAACGCTGGTTGGGTCCTATCCTGTCGTCGGACCCCTCTTTCACTCGAATCGCTCATCCTGTCCTCCGTAGGTCGAGGCAGGTCTCGGCCGGTCGGTATCCGTCCGGGTAACTTTGTCCCGCGATTCTTCCCTATAGGCCTTAGAAATCCGTTACCCGTGTCTAAGTCTTCATTCTGCCTGAACTGAGGGGTTCCGCGATTGGGCAGAGGGATTCTCGTGGTTAGGGATAGGAGACTCCGGTCCTGGGTACTCCATTTCCCCACCCTCCGATTTTGATCAACTGACTCGTTCTTTTTGGTCTCAATCACCTTTCCCTTGTTCGCCTTTAACTTTAACTTCTTTGTCCGGAGTCTCTTCCTGTTTCGGATTACAGTGGAATACGCGCTGCTAGATGCCTCACTGGAATATTCCCCTACTGATCTATCGCTTTCCAGTCTCGGCCTGTGTACCTCTTTCTCATAGAATCCTCCGTGTCCCTGGTTGGACCGCTCTATCCGTCTAAGCCTCTCCAGTTCGGTCTGAGCTTTTGCCCATTTCTCACATTTTTGTCTCTCTAGAATCGCATCCCTCCTAGCCTTTTCATCTTTTCTACATTCCTCTAATGCCGTGGCTAACCTAACCTGTTCCTCATTCTCCTCTGCGCTGGTTTTCCCGTGCTTCCACCAACCTAGCTTGTTCCGTTTTCCTTTGCTCCTCCAAACCTTTAGCCAACCCCTCTTAAGTCTCCCTGTCCGACTCCCCACTACTCAACTCACTATTCCGATCCTCGTTCTCCTGCTGAGCTGTCGAATAAACAGCGTCTAGATCGCGTGGAGTATAATACTCACTACGATGCGATTTGGTCGTCCAGAGTTCTTTAGGAGTACTTGGCCAGGGATTTGTCTTGGGAGTCTAAATTCTCACCTTTCGGGATGCCTGAATAGATTTTGGAGCAACCTGAGTCGAAGTTAAATGGGCCTCGTTACCTGGTGTTGGTGCCTGGTGGATTTCCAGGACTTGCTGATCCTTTCCTAACTGTTTCCCAGGAGTGCCTTACTACTGCCTATGGGTGCCTGACTACTTCTTAAGGGTGCCTGTTTACCCCCTAAACCTGTATCTGATGTCACTGGGGTCGTTTGGCAGGTGTTAGGGGGAGTAAATACGTTCGGTAGGAAACCCCCCTGCTGTCCTATAAACATCTGCTAAGTACCGGCCGAGGTCGCCCCATACGATTCTGGAATCCCCCGAGACTCCAACCCGTTCTAAAGTACGTAGTGGTACCCATAATTCGCTCCTCGTTTAAGAACTTTGATATTAAAAGCCTCTTGGCATTTGTCGGAAAGGTGAATGGCCGCCGAGTGTCCTTTCCGTACCCTGGCCTATTTTCCCCTCCGAGCACCGACGTCATCACGGGTGTGGTATACGTCATTGTACACGTCGTCGTCGTCGCGATCTGTAGTGTATTGCACACCGGTGACCGGTGTACCTCGGTCGTTACACTCGTCTTGTCCTGCCCATCAGATACTTCGTCCGATCCCGAGGTTGTGCCTGTATATGCCTTATTTTTCAAGCGCGGTGCTGGTATGTGCTTTTTTGTCTTCCGTCGTTTGTTTGATGATCCAGCTGGACTTTCTCGCCCTTTGATGTCTACCGCGCTATCCCGGGTCCGATCAGTTTTCTCGAGCTGGTCGGACTGTTGTCCGCTGGTCGGACTGTTGTCCTTCGGCCGGACTTTCACCCTCCCCTAACAGATCCTCCTCATAAAACGGCACCAAATCATTCTCTGGGTCAGCCTCTAAAATTAACGTGCGCAAGAATCGATCCATTACGACGTCCTTATCTCCCAAGGCACTAGATCCGCGCATAATGAGTTCGAAAGCTACTACGTCAAACTGCATCGTGCCGACGCGGACGGTCCGCCGAATCCCCCATAGCTCCCGTGTATTTATGACGGCCTGCATCGCTTTCTCGTGTGATGTCATAATTTCCCTGGTTACCTAAATTATTCCTGCCTATCGAAAGAAAATCCGCTGTTTGCGAATTTTCCTGATACTCATCCGCGCTGCCGACGGTCTCTCACCTGATATCTCTTTCTATAAAAAAGATTCCTGCCACCAGTGCTCAATAACACGGCCGTCGAAGACACAAGAATATAAATATAAATATAAGTATAAATATAAAGATATATGTATAGATTAAACTATTATTGTGTATTTTTAAAAGCAAAAATTCATTAAACTATTATTGTGTATTTTTAAAAGCAAAAATTCATTTTATTTCATATTTATTTACACGTAAAATCCTATTAGGATTTAATTTTGGCCTGGTAATTGGCCGAGCTCTTTAAAAATAAATTACTGTATTCGCGAAATTCAATCTTACTTACACCAAGTACACTCACTAATCGGCCTATTGTACTCCCTTCCTAATCCTGCGACAGATTTCCCCACTACAGTGATGCCATTGTAACGGTGCGCATCGATCGAAGAAATGACTGTCCCGGCGCCACGTCACAAAACTCACTCGTACGTACCTTACCGTATCCCGTCCCACTGGACTCCTCTTCTCCGGGAGGTCTGCCGCAGATAGTTGGTTCGGGAAAAACCAACTATTCCTGTAAAGGTAACTAAAAAGGGGAAAATTAACCAACACAAAATAAAAACTCAGACTCGTCCAAATAATTTTCACTGGTGCTTCGCACCGTTTATTTGGCCAAGATTTCACTGCACAGACACTATACTCGGTATGTCTATATGTATATGGATAGGTAGGTGGATAACGGCCTTGATGTCGGTCTCCACTCGTGGTCCGACACGGGTACTTGGTCTTTAACCTCCGATACCTCGATCCTCGCCTGATAGATTTATCTCTGATGCCTATTCCATTCATACTCATACATTCGCGTCCTCTCTATTTACTATTATATCCCTCTATTCTCCCTCCCATTCACTCGAAATTAGCTTGGTAATTTCGTGGCCGTCCCGCCTGGCCTAACTGTACACGCCCGCCGTCCAACGAACGAGGCACCGCCCGCGCCGAGGCTCATACATGCGCGTCCAAAATGGCCGCCGCCGTCTTGGCTATCCTCGCGGCTACACTACGGCCACGCTCTGCCCCGGCTCCCGCGGCGTATGCCTGCTATACCCCTCTCAACCTGTCCTACTCCTCTACACTATCCCTACCTCTTACACCGATACACTCACGCTCATACGCACTTAAAAAAACACTCTTATTTCCCTAATATTCCCCGTATCGTGACGTGGTATGAATAAGATACCACGTCACAGATACTGTTTAATAGTGTTATCTGAAATTGTAGTGAGCTTTATTATAAAGACTCGACAGAAGCATGCGTGGTGCAGTGTTGCAGGCAATGTTTACATTTCTTAGCAGACGCAACTGCGCGATGAGTATACCAATACAGTGCCAACTGTCTCACCACTTACTGAATCTGCTCGTTGGCGATGTGGCCACACCGCGCGTTAGAGCAGCGATCCTGATGCCCACCAACCCCATTTAGAGGTAGTTTCTAATGTATTTTCAATCGACTTCCATTTAAAAACCTTTAGTCATAAAAAAATAATTCCAACGGGGATTAATTCAGAATTATTAGCTCTACACGCTGTTTTCCGGAAATGCCACGGTAACATATCACTTTCTATGTTTTTCTGTAATTCCTTTGCATTAATTCAGGCATACAAAATTATATGTACTGTAGGTGATATTGAACGATTGCAAAGTTACGAAAGTTTTCTTACAAGTAAAAGAAGTTAACTATGAAAATAGAATACAATGATGAAAAGTTATAAGAATTGCAACAAGAAAATTTCTTTTATCCTGATATATATGTTTTTTTATATCAAAAGTACATATCTATTGAGTATAGTATCAATTCGGCACAGTTTAATTGTAATAAGGAAACAAAGTTTAATTATTCTTCAGAGAGAAGAAACTTTTAAGACTACATGCATTTTTTAATAACTTACTCATAATGTCACAAATTGTAATGCTTTCGTATGAACAAACCTTTTCAACGATGACGCTTTTACAGCTTTAGCTTCATTTATCCATTTTAAAGGTACATTTAAACTGTTTATCAAAAAGTTCTCTTTTTCTTCGTAATCTAATGTACTATCCATCTCTACATGCCGAAATAGTAAATCCATTACTGCCTTTCTTCTAATATTCTTATTTTTCAAATGTAAGACAACATAAATAGACCAATGCCAAAGATTAGAACTTTCTAATTGAGCTGCGAAACTTGAATGAACTGTAGCAGTTACATGATTCGGTATATGAGCATATCCCAAGCCAATAACAGTTTGTTGAATCATCCAGCTTAAAATGTAATTTATTTACATATTATATGGTTAAAACAAATGGAAAGGGCATATACTCCGGAGGCTGGGGAGGATAGCGTATGCAACGGGGTGTCTACGCACAAAACCACGTTTTTCTTATGTATTTTTGAGCGTACAATCCGAATTCACCGGTTATTTTTGGTTTAAACCGGTGCAATTTGTTTAAAACGCTATTGTTTGAACAATAAACAAAAAAGGCATTTTTGGTACCAGTTAAATTTTTTTCTTGTTAATTGGCCTATTTTATGGAGAAAAGGTCTCTTGTAATTTTTCTGAAAAATGCGTTAAAAAAAGTTATTAATTTTTTAAGATGTTGTTTTTTACTTTTTTAACTAACTTTACGTGTTAATAACTTTTTATCCATTTATTATTTTTGAAATTTTCAAAAACGTACTTCTTCTGTGAGTGCTCCTTTACCAATTACTACTTGGTTACAGTGGTTGTTGTTGGTTAAAGCTGTTGTTCATGCAAAATTAATAAGGCCTTTTTATGAAGTTTATAACGCGCGCTGCATTGAGGCAAATAGC
>JAPYYV010032098.1:0-10354 GCA_030522625.1 Copidosoma aretas | reverse complement strand
ATTTTAAAATCCAATTACCACCGCATTACCCTATGCAAGACGGCGAAATTACAAAAGAGCCTACCCCTGGTCTGTTCACATTCGAGGCAAATTGGCGCGAAGCAGCCAGGGCTTCTAATGCACTTAATGCGGACGCGAGGACGGCCGGCCGAGGCGATTGGTAATTATTCTATTAACGGGTCGGCGGGCGATCGGGCAAATGGCATTACCCTTTCCCCGTCTCGTCCCTTTTACGCTTCTCTCGCTCGAAAGGTGTCTCGGAGGATGCGTCCGAATCGACCGAATCGCGTTTTATCGGACCCAAGGTGTGTAACGCCCGAGGGTGCAATATAGTTTATTTCAGGAAAAACGGCGTGGAGTGATTAAATTGTACAGTACAAATTGATAAATACACAAGAGGTGGCTCGTTCAATTACGAGTCCCCTTCGAGTATGCGAAGCACGTCCGTATGGTTATAATTAAAAACAATCAAATAGTTTTAATGACGCCCACCTCATAGTCGTCGTCAACACTGGAGTCCCTCAGCGCGTGGATTAGTGCTGATGGGTATAAGGAGGGGCTGTCGACGCTGGAAAGTCGGAGGATTGTTCCTCGGCGTCGATCTGGTCTCCCGGAGACGCAGATTTCCTCGGGGAGCAACTTTAGCGGCTGCGAACCTTCGGAGAACTGCCGCGGGGACTTTTTTCCGGCTCGCGAAAGTCGTGGATGTGTTTACTGATTGCGATAACGCGCAGCCGGGGCTTTGAGCTTAGATTAGCCGATCTTTCGATCGTGGTTCTATAGTATACGGGGGTGAAGGTTTACATTTGTAAGGATGACGTTAATTATACTTGAGGTATGAACGCAGAGTAACAATTGTATGATTTGATTTATAGTTTTTATTTTATCATGAGTTTCAACTGCACAGCGTTTGTAAAAGGTACAGTGTACCGAAACAGTTGTAACGCAAAGTATACACTTAGCGAATTAATTTTTAAGATCGAAAAATTTCAAGTCAGGTTTTTTTTGTCATATCCTTATCATTTATTTTTGTTACAAATGTTAACAAGAGTTTTCAAGTTGGTTTAATTTTTTTTTGGACGTACTAAATTACGATACTATAACTATGTGTGTCGTAATACACATTCACAGCCATTCGTATGCAGTTGAAATGTTAAAAAATTTATAACGAGGTATTTAATATATTATGCATGAAATTCCATGTGACAAAACAAAAAAAATACTATTAGAGAGCAGAGTATTTATTTACTGACTTTGATTTTCGTCGTTATAATGGCACAGTAGCTCATAATGAGGGTTTACTGTATGTTATTATATAACAGCTAGTAAGTATCGGTTTTGAACCCGACTGCGTTCTTTAGTTACGACATCCATACCTTATCGACTATGCCATGCTAGTCCACGATTAGAGAGTGAAAAAGTATTTTTATGTAACAAATAGTCATGACTTGTAGACAGTCATTGAAGATGAAAAAGTTCTCGATACTAATTGCTCAAAAAATATGTATCATCCTGATTTCAAAAAGCCTTGTGCACAGATGTTTCGGTATCATTTTTTTTTTTTCCTTAAATATCCTTCCGTATCAAAATTAGCGAGAGAGAATAGTTTAAGAAAGTGGATACACGCGAGAAAAACGTAGGGTTATCAAGCAGATGATCGCCCATCGAAAGTCGTTAGGTCGTCAATTACACGCGTCGCTCTGGGTCAGGGGCTGTGGCAGTTTATGCGCCGAGGGAAGCTTATACACGTCGACTCCTTGCTAATAATTAATCAGCAATAACCGGGAACCTTTGATCCGCTCAAGGAGCCTGCGCTGACGTGACCGAGAAGAGATAAAGGAAGTTTTTGAATTGTAAAAAAATCTGTACATTTGGTAAACTTAATTTGTTCCATGGTGATTTTTCTTGCACAGGACGGTCAGATATAAAAAATACGTAGAATAGAGAGGGAGAAAAGAACCGCGTAAGAACAGCTGAACAAAAAAATATTTCGACGGAATCTGATTGAATTCGTTAAATAAATTGTAACTGTTGACCAAAAATTTTTATTAAACTTTTTTTGTTCCTGATTAGACTCTGCAAAAAAAATTACAATGAAAACACAATGGAGTTGCGAAAAAAATAAAAATTGTTTTCTCAGTTTCGGAAGAGTTTAAAAAAAAGCATATCACATCCCCTTTTTAGGATGACAGCGATATATCTGTACGACAAAAATAAAATAAGCTCAGAGGCATCCTAAGAAAATCATTTCTATTTATTACAGCAAAACACTGCGATGGACGAGATTTTTTGTAGGCTCGCTCATAGGTATTAGTAGGCGTCGTACATAGAAATACGGCATAACCATACGTGCCGAAGATTCGTGCTGTTGCACAACGAAGCGCGCCTCGCCCATGATAAATTGTGTTCCGCATAATTGACAATTACTCGCTACAGGTCCTCACTTCTCAAACTTTTTTTTCCTCTTTCCAGCTTCGGGCGAACAAAAAGAGGTTCGGCTGGCTCGTATAAATTGCACGCTACTTTTTTCGTCCTCCACCGGAAAAATTCTCGATACGACAAGACGCGCGTGGACGCTGATTACGTGCCAAAGCTGTTATGTCGCGTCAGTCGAAAGCGGCGCGTAATTGCGTGTCCCGATATCAAAACATCGGCTATGAATTACTAACTTACGCGGTACACGACTTTAAATATATAACCGGTAGATTTTCTCTCCCGTGTACAGCATTTGGGTTTGTTTTTTTTCGCGTCGCACTCCCTCAGTCGGCTAATTAGAGAGTACGGATAAATTTTTTTTTTAATCGAGCTCAGTACCAACGTTGGCGGAAAAAACATAAATTCATTAAAATCACGTAACGCGTGCCGCCTACTTGTATTCATGCCCCTCGTATAAATACGATCGGTAATTACGTCCATGTTTTCCGAGTAAATCACTCGGGAATCGCGAACCGCTGGCACGAATACGAGACTCGCGCTCATCATTTTAAACACAACAACGAAGACGAATCGATAACTGTATCGCAAATGCACGGTTCTTCGTGAAAAGGTACATAAAATTTCCCCACGAACGGACGAGCGCTCGTACACATACATGTTCGCTGGACGAGAAAAAAAAGTTATTGCGTATTATTGTCGATCGCGATCGCTGCTCGTCGATACGTCCCCCTTTGGCGACGAGTTTCCACCGATCACGAGCGGAAGCGAAGAAACCTCTCGCTACGTGGGTCGCGATGATGAGGGCGTAGTTGCGAAAAAAAAAAAAAAGAAAAAAAACATTCCACCCGCGCGCAAACGAGGGGCCCGCGCGCGCGTAAGGATCCCGGATAACTTTTTTTATCCTCCGGCTGTGCTCTTTCCCTCCGCGTGTGTCTGCCCGGGTTCCGTACCGCCTGCGAATCCCACTTGACGCGATATTATTATTATCATGGGTATACATATGTGTGCCTGCTTTTTCGCTGTTTTTTTGCGTTCCCTGCACGTATACTCCCACAGTTGCGTTCTGCTACTTTTTAGCTGTTTTTTTTTTTTTTTTTTTTTTTTTTTTTTTTTTTTTTTTTTTTTTTTTTTTTTTTTTTTTTTGTGTTTTTTTTTATTTTCCCCCTTTTTTTTTTTTTTGGAGAAATATGAGTTCTCTTGTAATAAAGTAGAAAATTCGGAGGGTGCGTGATAAAAAATTGCTTCTAACACGGATGTCACTATTACGATGGGTTTTTTCATCATTCCTCAGCAGAGCATAGTTTTATCTGTCTGCTGAAAACGAACATCTAATCCGAGGCAAAATGTACTTTTTATACATCTATAGATGTGTTATTACGCAGTCATAGAAAGCGCAATGACGCGCAAGCTGGTGTACTACGCGAACCCCACAATCGTCAACTGCGCGTTAATGTCGACAACTTTTACGGAATTCGTCCAAGTCTTTGGAACGAAACGTTAACGATCATTTGATCGAATGATAAAACTGTCATGGCGACTCATTAGTTACGAATACTCGGCATACGCCACTGTACTGGGAACTTGGGTATGTCCATTAGGGTTTCAACTGGTCTTGAAGAAGCCTCCATTATATAGTCAGCCACGAGTGTAACCATCAGCTCGAGAGGTATGAGAGGCACTGATGAACACCCACACTGCGGTCCTAATTGACATTGGCACGCAGAGAGAATAGTAGGGCCCCGAAGACGAGATCAGATACTTGCTGGCAAGATAAAGGCTCACCGATCCTACGGAGTAAGCTGTAATTAACTAGGAGTGGTTCACTTCAGACAAGGAGTATCCTCATCCGTACGGGCTGACGAGAAGTCTGAGCAGGTCGTACTGTATTTTACTTTTAATTCAAGAAGAGACTTAAAAATCATCCACGATTCGACAATAATGTATGTTATTGTTTTTCCCCTTTTCCGAAAGAAATATGTAATTGGTGCGTCTGTGAGAGAAACTTAAAAAAAAAAAAAAAAGCCCTCAACGAGAACTAACAGGGGGAACTTTTATAAGGGCTCCAACAAACTCTTGCAATCGGTCGAACCGAGCCCGATGGTCCAATGGTGCTAATTGCTGTAACAACATTTTCCCCCTGCGCATCCTCTCGTTATTTCACTTCGAGAAATCGATAATCGAAGTCGTCGTCGTGCAATAAACGAGCAAGCGTCGCCGGGTATACTCAACTTTTCCTTCGCGGGTGGAACGTAAGTACTCGCCTCTTGTTTTGCCGATAGTTTTCATCAGAAATCGCCTCGGTGTTTTTGGCTTTCCAAGTCCATTCGAAACACGGCCAGTCGCCAAGAGCTTCCGTCGCAATTCGAAACTTTCGTTTTTCCAATAACCACTGCCATTTTGTGGAAAGGTCCTGTTTTTCGGGCCCTTGCATTTCCTGCTTCCTCTCGAGTTCCCGATGTCATTTACGAAACAAAAATTCAAACGAGTGATCCTCTTCCATCGAGACGACGTGCACGGTGAAACAACGACTTTCTTGTCCCCCAAATTTTCATCATTTCCCGCTTGTCTTCGGCCTGTTTTTCATTACTCCGTATCCGCTTGTCTCATAACGCCGGCTCATTCGATAAGAGGGAAACACAGTCCCAAAACCCGGGTAATATTTTCTCCGTTTGTGCTTGGCTAATTTTCTATCTCGCTCAGCAAAGATTTTCCGCAACAGCGTTACCCCGTCCTTTCCTTTCATCCCGCGAAACCTCATCATCTCGTGGAAAACACTGTGATGCGCTTACAGGGCGGGAAATTGAAGGACCCACGCGTTTCATGCTCTAAAATGGAAAACAGGCAGGGTAAGATGGACTATGAGAAGGATGAGCGAGGGGAGCATTCTCCACGGTTTTTTTCCCTCTTTATCAACCTGTACAGTGAACGTCAACTTACCAAACTTCATCTCTTGACGCCCGGTGCGAGACTCTATTTTACGACAACGATGACGAACAAACGTATCATTCCTTATTAAAAAAAAAAAATAGTACATACGTTACGAGTGTTAAAAAAGCGAGAAAAATCGAGGATACTAAGTACGTCTTTCGTCACGAATAAATTTATTTTTAATCTTTAGTTTGATGGTTGATAGCTCGAACCAGTAATTTTTCACGTGCATCTCATTTTTCAGGCCGCAGGCTCAGTGTCCCTGTATTCGTTCTTCCAAGCTCTATTTTCGTTCGTGCGAGGGACGTATAAATTTCTGTATACATGGAAAACATTCAAGATTACATGAATTTGTTTTTTTCAAACTTGTGTGTACTTTAAAGTTCCAAAAGCTAAAATAAATATTAAGCGAACGAAAAAAAATGGGTATACCGACCCTCGATCCCTGTCAACAATCCGATCCCCGTGCAACGCAAAAGGCGGAAACCAAAAAAACGCAGCGTCGAGAAGTAAATCCCGCGCGCGAGCGAAATTCTCATCGCCCCGGCTTTTAATCCCATCCCGGATCGAGGGGGGAAAAACTTATGCGCGTCCGGTGGACGTGGATCACTTTTTTCTCCCCCCATCTCGTCCTCCCGTATTATCGCGCCCGATGGAGAAGGAGAGGCGGGGGGAGAGAATAGCTGGCTAGCGTCCAGAGTATCGACAGTTTCGGCGGAATTGACGAATCGGCCGAAAACGCCGGCTACGCTGTACCAGCGGTCGCTCTTTTCTCCATGCGCGTGGTCACGTGTGCAATAGACATATACGATGTGTGTGCGCGGGTAAGTCGTTTCTATCTGTCCTCTGCTCCGCGCTACTCCTCCTGGTGTAGAGGAGCTCTCGTGAAAATGTTTGCCCACTGCGTTGATGATACGGCTCCGTTCCGACTGTCAAACCAGGCCCTTTTTTTTTTCCCCCTCTACGCTTTGAAAAGCGGAAGGACGCGCTTCGACACTGTCTGCGTCAAAAATGGACTTTGGCTCTTTTTGCCTCGCTTCGACGTTTTGATAGAAGCAATCTTGATTCAGATACGACTGGACAAACATGGCTTCTCAACGAACCAACTAACCCGAATCCCCTTATCTTACCCTAACCATTTCTTCTTTTTTTTTCCCCAAGATAGGACAGTCGCTGCAATCGATCTTCCATCGATGCCAGATGCGGGTTGTACTTTATTTCAAGACATGCCTCGAGGAGGAGCAAAAAAGCTCTGCTCGAAACTTCGTTCCCAATCGAAAAATTGGCAAAACTTCCATTCTATCCGACGCTCCCCTTCGTCTGCAATCGAAGCCAAAAATTCCAAGCCGTTGCTCACGAGCCAGCGTAGTCGACCGTTTTCCTCATCCCGCGCGAACGAAACACATATGTATTTCATTACACCCGACGGTCCATTCGTTTTGAAATTCACCCCCTCCTCCCTCGCTCCCTGTTTCCACCCTTTCGCGCTCGGCGCGGTTTTCGTCCAATTTTTAAATCGATCGCCACGACCAAGGAATCTCCATCCCCGTCCGTCCCATCGGCTCCGGGGCTACATGAAATTTCAATTAGAGTCCCCGCGCGCGCGACCGAGGCGAGCCTCGTTCGTTCGGGCTCGGATGATCGATACGCCGCGTGCGCGCCCGCCCCCGTTGTCGGGCTCGGGAAAAATTACGACTCGATCGCGGGCCGCCGGCTGATTAATTTCTCAGGATCGACAATGCCCTTCTCGTGTCGCACCTATATATACGTTGTCATGCTCGTCCTTCCGCTGTTTGAATCTGTTTTTTTGTGTCTTTCTTCATCCAAACGCTGCGGATCCGCTAATATTTGGTCAACTGCGAGCCTTCGGGCGAAATGGCATTTTCGCGAGCTTTCTCATTTTTCCGGCTAATCGACTGCGAGGTACAGCCCAAGGTGGGTAAATATTTACACCGCTGCTACTTCTTCTCCGAACGGCTTTGTAATTTTTCTTCTTTGAAAAAAGGTACTTTGTAAATCCATTTCTTTCGACTTAGAAGGGAGAGAAGCGGAAGAGGCAACGAACTCGTTACTTCCAGAACTAACACTCTCGTTCCTTAAGAGGTACTTAACTCCGACTCCAGCGTGCACGCTGATCCTGGAAGAGCAGTAACTCTGGGACTTCTTCTTTCCTACTCCCACGCGCATACACCAATGTATACTCAGTGCGCGAGTACGTGATCTCCCTTCCGATTCGCGAAATTCTATCGTTGTACTTCCCAGCGTTGGCACCTGAAATTTTTTAATTCGTTGCAACGATCTTTCCAACACATTTTCTCTTTCTTCACGCGTGGGGTCAAAATGAATTGAAGAAACTTGTCGCGCGCTCTCACGGGCCGAGCGATACACACATTTTTGATTCGCAGGGCTGACCTGAATCGCCTTGTACTACTTGAAATCCTTTCCGAAGTAAAACACTGGTATTTTGTAACACTAGCTTTTAAAATCAGTACTTCTGCGACTCGTACGTGACAGAACTTTTATTCGTGTGTATCATAGAATAAGTTAGACTGCTTTATCAAAGGCTATACTCTCTGATTCCAGTAGTCTTTTAGTTGAAATGGAGTTCATCCCTTTGCAGCTGCATCAAAACGCGAAGCTCGCGCATTCGACGGGTAGGCAGATCCTTGCAATAGACGTAATCGCTGTTTGAAACGAAAAATTGAAGACGTAGACGGTACTCGTGCGTTTTTGGGTAATAGCTTCTGCGGAGCGCAGAGTTTGAGGGCGAGGGGGTGGAACTGCGATCGCAAGATCCACTGACTGAGCGAACGTGTGCACTGGGAGTCCCGTACGTTTGCACTGCGGCTTCTGTCCTCGTCTCCTTTTCGGAAAGCGTAAGCCCTCGGGACACCAGTCGGGGGAAGATTAGTCGGTTGGTTGTGGAGCGATGGGGGAAAAAAGGAGGAGGAGGAAAGTAGAGCTTGGGAGCGAGGAGGAGGAGAGGAACCAGAGACAAATCTTCGGGCGAATGCTCGTATGCCTACAGCCGATAGTATTACTGTCATGTGTGTACAGGAGCTTCCGAAATTACTTTTTTCCACAAGTTTTAGGAGAACGATGACGAAGGCCGGGTATTTCAAGTTGGCGGTTTCAATTCGACGGTGTTTGTGCACAGGTGAGATCTTTTTTAAGTACACGAGAAAAGTGAATGCTTCTTTTCTCATTTTCCTTTTGGGCGATGATTTTTGTCTCGTTGAGATGCGATGAACATTGACCTCCTACGAAGACGCACAGATTAAGCCGGTGAGTATTGACTCGTGTTTGTTTTATTATCACGAAAATATATCTAGGTACTGATGCTTTGTGCTTCTTCTTCCCCAGCTTCGAGTCATTGCAGTTGATATAGCTAGCAGCGAAGAGGTAACGAATCCTCCTTGGGTATCATAATTACACATCGCGTGTCTCGGCTACCATTGGTCTATTTCCTCCTCTTACTTGTTTTCGTTTTTTCCCATCTCTTTCAGCTTCTGCAATAGTAGAAACTGATGAATGGCAGTGCCTCTGCCGTGGTTTTATTCGTCCGCATTGCAGTTTCCTCGTTAGTACATCGTTAGATTCTCTTTAGAGTTTTTACACTGAACCTACTCGCAAACATTAATTTGTTACATCTTCTCTTATCACACAACACGCCATCCGTTCCAACTTGTATTTTCCCAAAAAATAAGAGCCAAAAAACCACCAGCTCGAGGATTGTGTGGCACCAGAGTAATAACTTTCTTTAATCATACGAAAAAGCGAGGTAAGGAGAACCAGTAAATAAGATGAGAGATGAAGAGCAGCAGCAGTCGATATCTTAGCGATAACGATCAATTAGAATTTCGAGCACGTCTGGGGCTTATACGGTTGCCAAGGTAGATAGTATAACTATGCTACGACGGCGGAAACGTCAGGCTGGTGGCATACATCACTCACACGTTGGGGTCTGTGGCTTACCTCTTCCCTTCCCTCATTTCCTCTTCTCCATCATGAAACTTATCGGTGCACACATACGTTACCTTGAGAACCTCTTGGCTCTTTGGGGGTGAGTAGACCCAAGCAAACGTCGGAGGCTAATTGAATCGCGGAAGCCACGAAACGCGTCTTTGCGCATAATTTGCCCTGCCCGGACCATCAGGGCTACATCACCAGCAGCAGTAGAGCCAAAGTCTGCTGGATGTGTGTGTGTGTGTGTGTGTGTGTGTGTGTGTGTGTTGGTATAGCCACGCGATCGATGGGAGGAAAAGGAGGAGGAAAACACGTGTCGTCCATAATGAGCCAAGTGATAGTGGTGTGGGACGTCAGTCAAGCGTTTATATATTGGTCCACGGGATAATCTTTGCCTTCCTCTTACCAAGTAGTTCCCAAAGAAAGAGATAGAGAACAACACTCGAAGTAGCAAGTACAGATTGTACATATTTGAAGATAAGAGAACACGTGAAAAATCATCTGGAAGGGATGTAAAATAGACTTCCATTGGATTATTGGTGGTTCCATGCACGTGTTTCCGACTTATACAATTTATCGAAGGGTCAAGTGTTCACGAAAACATAAAGTGCTACTGTAACTAAATTTAAGCTTTTAGAGCAGTTTATGCTGTTTGTACATATATTCTCCAACTAAGCTCTATTGTGCTGTAACTCTTGATAGAATATGTAGATACGCAATTGAAGGGATTTTCCGGGTAGTCCAAGCCATTCATTTCAAGTTTCGCGAGCAGCTTCGAATTCAAGTGCAAACGACTGCAAACTAATTTCTCTCCCTCTAGTACATATTCCATTGCTCGATATAGTACGGGGAAACTCGATAAATCAAAGTTGGATAATTTAGTCAATTGGTTGGCCAGAAGTGAATTAGACAATGAGGATATCTAGAAGCGATAGGGTGACGGAGACAGTGAGGGAATAGAGAGTAAGTTTCGGGGGAGTTGAGGTTGTGAAGGTGAGTCGAGATTGTATAGGTGCGATACGAA
>JAPYYV010032096.1:1257-24127 GCA_030522625.1 Copidosoma aretas | reverse complement strand
CATACATATTTATATATATATATATATATATATATATATATATATATTGAGATGCTTAAAATAACTTGAGCTTGCGTATCTACCTATTGTATAGGTGAGCTGCTTGAAAAAAAAAAAAAACAACGGTTTTGGGTTTGGACAGCTTACGTTTTGATAGATGCGTGTTTTGTGTAAAAATCCGATCTTATACGGGCCCCAATGCTCGTAAGTATATTATACAGGGTCCAGCGTTAATTTAGGACCGACTGATAATATATCAGTTTATTTATCAAATCGGCAATCACAATTTTATCGTACTTTCTCGTATCTCGTATGAACATGTGTATTTCGTAAGAATATAATTATACACGTTATTGCATATTGTCTTTGATACGGTGATAATTTTCACTGTGAACCAAATTCGAATATTACCACAAACTGTGAAATTAATCCCTCGTTATAGCTTACTGCTGCCGTGTAATGAAATATTCATGCAGGAATTGGTGTTTTTCTAATGTCAATTTTTACCCCAGAATACATACAGCGTGACACTAGATTCATTAAAAATACAATGATAAAAACTTTTACTCGTAAAGTTGCTCCTCAAATGGGTTGACGATCGAGCGTCGCGGCGTCGAATGAACTTGATATCGGATTTTTTTTTCACTTTTTTTCCGATTATTGATTGAAGCTTCTGTGTCCATACTCATTACATCCTTTGATGTCACATTCATCCAAATAGTTATAATTGCGTATACCATATGTTGCGGATGAAGAAATTAATTAAAGAAGCTAAAAAATCTTTAAGCCATCAGCCTTTGATTAAAAATAAAGCATCGTACGCGCAGTACATTATTCGAACCCATTAGCAAAAAATCTAGACAAGTCGCACGCTGCATAAACAAAAAAATGCTGATCCAATCAGACGCATTGTAGGTACACAGGTATTTTAAAAAAGTAAAAAGAAGCCACCCAAGCACTGTTACGTAAGCTGTGAACTGTACAATATAACATGCAGGTAAAAGTACCTATCGATGAAAAGTAATACCGAATCCTGCACGTGCCCAAAAATGATGCACTGGTACTATTGATCATCGAGAGAAAAAAAGTTTCGACACACAAACATAAAAATTTTGCCTGACAGAAGAGACGCCAGCTCTAATGGTCCACTGCAATCGCGAAACTTATTTTTGGCCGCTCGACGATTTTCGATAGTGCGTATACTTTATCATTTTGAGCCGCGTCGGGTGATCATGTTCGCTGAAAATCGTGAGTTCGCATTGGCCGATTGTAACCTTCCCATGTTCGAGGGTAATGTATATGCCACCAGCGATATTGCTCGATACTATACACACTGAGGTCACTCGTGTTATTTCCATTTTTACATCGACTGTTTTGAAAGGCGCAAAATTAGAGTTACAGTGTATGTACGCATGACGTTAATACGCTTTTTTCAATCCAATAAAAATATTCTACAGTCACGAGTGTTGCCTATTTTTTATTAGACGATAAGATTTGTACGCTTAACTTTTTAACGGAATTGTTGGATCGATTACTCATTGGTTGATAAGAAAATGTTTATCAAAGCCTCGAAAATCATCGTGAATGGAGCAAGAACGAAAAGTTTCTCGACTCTTATCGTCGCCGAGACTCAACGGGGTTCATTAAAATCCATTCAGTCGTTACTGACAGCCTCCTAAATCGAACAAACACACAAGGCCGACCATGGCTATTAACGAGATCATGAAAATTCTGGAGAGCGTATACAACTACTCCCGGACGATTTTGGTAACACGATTTTTGGAGGATAAAATACGTGCACTCGCGCACTAAAAGCTTTCCTTCCGCTGTGCAATCAGGCAGAGATGGGCACGTATTTGGTATTTAAATACTCAAATACCTAATTCCAAATACTTTTATGGTTTAAAAAAGTGTTTAAATACAGTATTTAAATACAGTATTTACAAATGCGCATTTTTAAGTACAGTATTTTAAAATACAGTATTGATAAATATAGTAGTTAAATACACATCAAATACATTATTCCATTTTATACATTTTTTCAACGCAGGCATGAAAATATATAACATCCTGAGAAATTCTACCTGTAACAAAGCGCTTGACCAGTGAAAAATATACTTGCCTATTTATTAATTGATTTTTCAGGCAAAATTTTGACTTTGCACTAGAATACTCTCAGCGAACCTATACTATTTTATCCTTGTCCAAGTTATTTCAATGAAAGAGATATAATTTTAGGTTACACTCTACTAAATTAGCAGTTTGTCAAGTATGTTTTACAGTTCACAGGTCGTATACTGTAAAAAAAGCCTGGGAGTATTTATTGAATGTTTATGTTGAAAAATCTTCAAAAGAAATGATGTACTTGATGTGCATTTAACTACTGTATTTATAAATATAGTATTTATAAATACTGCATTTAAAGATGCAGTATTTCCAAATACAGTATCTTGGAGTATCGTATTTAAAATTGCATTTGAGTATTTAAATGTGTATCTTGCCCATCCCTGCAATCAGGTGACTCAAAGAAGGTGCTACAAAATCAAAAAAAGCCACCAAGTATACGCCCGCGAGTCCACCGCCCACGGAGTCTATATTTATGTTCCGATACAGGAGCCCACATTATATACATGCAGCCGGCGTTATCCAATTCGACAAATCGGCCGTCCAAAGCGTCCCATCCATCATTCGGTCCAAGCGCAAGAGCCGCGCGGAGGTTCGTCAACTCTTCGAGACCACAGCCGCCGGCCGTACGCTCTTCTCCTCCCTCGACTTTTTAGGCGCCCATTGACGGAAAATTGGCGACTGCGGCCGGGCGGACAATGTCATTGTCATAGTCCACCGCGTCTATGTGTAATATCTACATGGCAGTGTGCCTACTGCGCGCGTGCAAACGACGGAAGTACGGACGGGCGAAACGAGAATCGTACTTGTTATGTATATTATATACTCGCACTGCCGCGAGTATAATCGGCGAAACTGAGCTCGAGCGACGTTCACATACGGCGCTATTAATCCCGGGGGGACACTTTTGAGTCCGAGAGAGCGTTAACATACGGCGAGATTAATCCGGGGGGGGCACTTTGGAGTCAGAGAGAGAGGGGAAGAGGGACCCAATTAAAAAAAAAAAAAAAAAAAAAAAAAAAAAAAAAAAAAAAGACTCGCGCGGGAGGTCGTGCTCGAGGAGCGCTTTTAACGATGGCGGTCGTCGCGTCGCGTTGTTGTATGGTAATGCGTGCAGCGCTTGTTTGGCACAATGCACGCGCAAACGGAGTGAAGCCGGAGCTGCGGCGCGGTGTTTGTGCTTAATTGATCGTTGCTGCTGTTACACTTTCGTGCGAAAAGATTCAGAGAGGGGGGGGGGGGTCGGTTATCTTTTCCATCCTTCTCTCGATTCGGGGGGGCGATCCGAGCGGCTACTGACCTGGCTAATCTTATTCAATCACGTCGGCTAATTGCGCGTCACGATCCGGCCCGCACGTAATCTCGCGCGTATACGGCTGCGTTTAGTGCTTTGAAAGTATACACCCCGTGCGCCCGACTCGCACGCCCTATACGACTACGAGCACTATACATCGCAGGTCATTATTCGCAGAATTGATCGTAAAAGAGTATTGAATCGATGCTTGACCTCCAGGCTCGTCGAGGATGAGAGTACCTCGCCCCGACGGAGAGAAAATTCCGAACAACCTACGATGCACCTGCATAGGTAATATACTCGCGCGACGCGTTAGATAATTAGAAGATAGGTGTAGCTGATTCGAAGACGATTATTTTTTTTTCCTCGCGCGAACTTTCGACACCTCGGTTCGGGGAGATACGTTTGAAAGACAATCCCAATAGTTTCGACAACGAGACAGGAGAAGGGACGAATCGAAATTGCTCCCACCTGCGCATGACCTACTTGATTCGGAGGAAAAAGAAGAAACAGAATTTCTAATGATTCACCAGCCGTGCCTTTCCCAACTGCAGTTTACTCCACGCGTGTAAGATAATAACCAACAGATCGAAAACACGAATCCCCCCCCACAAGAAAACGGGACAGAAGTGTACTGCGGGTATAAAGATACGGCATGCGAAAAGGCCTTTCGGTTTTTAATGAGACGCACTGACGCGCGGGCCGTTCCGCGAAAGGTATATATATACCATCGAAAGGCAAATGAGCTGCTGCAGGCCTCTTTAATGAAGGCTAAATCCGGCCAAGTTTCTCGCACACGCGCGCGCGTATCGCTATGTCAGTCACGGATGCGTCGTATGCTTATACCATACCGAGTATATACATATTTACCGAACGAGGTACCGTAAAAACAAGCAAAAACATACGTAAACGGGGCTCTCGCAATGCGATTGTCCCTTGTATATGTAACTGCACGCTTATCTATATAATCCGGAGGATGTTTATTTCACCGTTTATCGAAGCATCCGAGATTTTATTGAACATCATAGCCGTCGAACAAAGTTTGTATCATAATAACATTATGCTCATCTTACCTCCACAAAGTGCGCCACTGAAGTTTCGCACACTGATAACGCGTATGATGTATTGTATTCAATCGTCGCATGTCCTGCATGGGTAATCGAAATTCAAAAGAGACGAAACAATGATGAAAATCATAAATTTCAATAATACCCATTATACCTGTACACGAGCGGTCGTATCCACGGGTGTCGTTGGCCACAATCCAACTGCCATTATAATACATTATATTTATTAAAATATACAAGCTCATTTGATATTCATTATTTTTTCCACCAGACCCCACCGATAAGTCTCAGGAGGGTCAGGTAAATTTATTAATCTTCATTCCTATACCCTTGTCCATTCTTCCTCTTTTCGTATCATTGCCGTCTTGGCAACTTTTGTTTTAGAAGGCCACTACTGCAAAAACATGAACACACTTACGTATACACTTACTACTTATAATACATAGATTTATATTGCTGACTGAAAGGCGACCGCGAGCTGGTATACATGATGTACCTATATGTGTGCAGGAATAAAGGAGTATACCGTACAGTCGTCCCCTCCCATCCGGTGCACGAAGGAGCCATCGGGCGCCGATTTACATTCGTGACGTATTATAATACATATATGCGTGCTCCTTGAGGTGCAGTGTGAGCGGGCTAGAGTTGTTGTGCCAAAAGTTTCCTGTTTTTTTTTTTTTTTTTTTTTTTTTTTTTTTTCGTTCGAAAGAGCTGCCGGTCATTGGCTTTGCCTTGCAGTGCCGGTATACCCGTACCTTCGATCAAAAAAATCGATTAGCCCCCCTGCGTTTACCCTTGGCTGACCGAGCGGCTGACCGATGCTGATGGTAACAGTGTGAGCACCTGGAAATATTTAAAGCTTTGAAACAACATTCGTATCGATCCCAGGTTGCAATTAAAATTTCACAAGTGCCTTCCTACGACTGTATAATACGCAATAGCGGATCGGCCTGTCCTATAGCAGTTCTAATAGGTATACTGTTTGAAAAACGAGGGGAGAAAAAAAAGTTGCAGAGAGCCAATCTGGACCGTAAGATATGCTCTAGGCTGGCACCGACTTGATTTATGCGCATCAACATCCGACGATATGTATTAAGGAGTACCGTTCAAACATCCTGATGGAAACACCGTTCGGTGCTTGAAAAAAAAAAAAAAAAAAAAACGAAAAAAATGAACGCACATGCACGCACGCCGAACAACTGAACTAAACGCGCGCTGCATAATTTCACGGCTGGAACTATTATCTCTCTTTTATACTTACATTCCCAATGCAACTAGAAAAAAAAAAAAAAAAAAAAAAAAGGTAAACGCCAGAAACGACGTTCACACGATGGACACAATAAACTCTCTTTCTCTCTATCTTCCGGTGTGACTCTGGGTAAGAAGAAAATCGAATTCATTTTTCTACTGTACTTTACCACTATGTAGAGGAGCATAATATTTACTCTTGAAATGCCTGGAATATTGTTACACAATTTGTTTGAGTAGACGATAAATGACAAAAAAAATGTTGAAATCTAACAACAAACAGATCCATTCAGTATAGGATAGAGAGACACTTATGCTTTGGAACATTTTTTCTTCTACTGCATTCAATACACTTGATGATTTCCACGAAACTTTATTAATTCTCATTTCATTTGAATTTCACCAGGTTTTTCTTACAATTTATCATACGTATTTATTTATTTTTTCCATACTAATGGCTTATAAATTAACATAACTACCAATTTAACAAACGCAGACGTAATTTTAAATATTCTGCCCCGCAAAATCATACTAACACACTGCAGTTCATAATGCATGGTATAATCGTCAATGTTCTTTCGGGGCATCCTGCACATTCATACAGCGGAGGAAAAATCTGAGCTCGTATAAAAGTGCGAACTGGGAAATACGGTCCTGTATAGAAAGCGAGAAATACCGGCTCCGAGGCGGAACCACCTACCTATACGCGGTATCTCATATACTATACACACGGACGGCAACGATGGCGGAGCAAAAAAAGGAGCCGCATTCGTAATCGGCCATTTTCACCGCCTGTCTGGACGAGAAAATTGAAAACGATGAGAGTACCTATAAAAGTATACGCAGCAAGCTGCTGCTGCTGCTGCTCTAATTTATATATAGGTGAACAAAGTCTGCCGAGAGTTACTTTTTTCATCTGCCTTTTTGTTTGTCATCTTCACAGTGCTTCGGGGAATTTTTTCATGATCGATGGCTCGGACGACGTATCTCGTGATTCTCGTTGGATATCTTCATCTTCTCTCGTGTAGTGGATTGCTTTTGATATCATTATTATCACAGAAAACTTAGTTGTCACAGATGTTGCGTCTTGACTATCTCATTAATTATAGAATCGAAAATTTGATTAGAAATTAAAATGTTCCACTTGAAACAGATTTATTACATTCAAACGATTGGATGATTGAAAGATACTTTCTAGTAATTCATAATACAACAAGAAAGACGTATACAAAGTTTTAACGGTAAAACATGTATCACATACTCATGTATGTAAAATAGTATTCTCATAAATTCAACTGAAAAAAAGTATTCGTACGTACTAAAGATCCTCATCTACCCGTAAGGCCTATTGAAGTTAGAACATTGGGTGCACTGACAAAAAGTCACTAAATTATAAGTTCGATGTACCAATAGTCGATCAGATTTAGGGCCCTAACTTTTATTTGAATCCATGCAATGCATGTAGTCGTTGGTTTGTATTTAAAAAATTACTATTTAGTGCGTGAATAACATTTTACGTATATTTTAAAGATTTGTGTAGGAAAAATTAACCAAACTGATCGACTATTGGGACATGATCGGCTATTGGGACATCGACCCTATTTGTTATTTTTCGAGCTCCATAAAAGCCGACCCATACAATGCATTTCGTAACATTCTCTTATTCATCATCCAAACGTTCGTCTCTACATTTCTCAGTGAATTCTTCATCTTTAGCTAATTTGAATTATGACTCTTGAAAATTCCTCTTCATTTTTGTTCGAAGAACGAAAACATTATCAGTCACCTTTTTTTTCTTCAGAGTCGGCTTGTAATGATATACTTACATTCTAGCGGCGATCTTTTTTTCCTTCCACGACTCATACAAACGAGGCTCTCGCGGTTTCCTACGTACACACATATAGGTATATACAGTGAGATCGTTACTATATTTTTCTCGTTCCCCAGCCACGATGTTTTGACTCTGATCCTGCACATATAACATAACGCGCGCGAGAAGTCACGCACATCATTTTTTGCACCCACCAAAGCGCCGATATTTTTCTTGAGGCTATCTACAGCATCTATATCGAGGCGAATGTCACACCGGCTGTGCGTATATACGAGTGCGAGGATGCGGGTACAGATGCGCTCGCCGGCGTCTTTATCGCCTGGATTGATAACACCTCGTTGTGTTTCGAATCGAGCGGGTATAAGTATTCTGGTATGCAGGGATGGCCTCATTGATATTTTTGTTTTTCATGCGCTCCATGATTTTTATAATTCTGGAATGATCGCGTTTTAATTTGACCGATGTAAATACAAATTCTGTCATGTCGCGCACGATTGAAATCATCGCAAGGCTGAAAAACAAGAGTTTCGGGTGATTTTTATGCAAGTAATTATTCAAAGATAATTTGAGATCCAAGTATATCTATTGGGAGAAAAAAATGTCAATTTTAATATTTTTCATTGTTTATTCTGTGAGAATTCCAGGTCACAGCGAATATTCAAATTTACCCTACTTTCAATCGTACTCTATTATCATGAATGTTATCTAACTTCAATATTATCATTGACATAAGCTAAGACCGTATAAAAATGATAAGATGTGAGGCTTGCATCATTCTGAGTAAAGATACTTTCTTGATAAAAAAAACAGTATTATTCATCTTTCTTGGTTCTTTTTTTTTTTTTATTCGATTATAGCACGAACTAAGAAACATTAGTAGTGGCTAGTTTAATTTCTTAGTTAATGAATATTTAGCTTAAAATTATCTCGTTAACTCTCATAAAATTATTTTTAATTCTAATAATATTTGTTGTTTATTTTCACGATTATGACTCTAAAGTAAGATTAACTACAGCGTAAATGATGAAAAAAGTTTAAAGCTTTTGTAAAACTGAAATAATTTCTACATTCAGCCACGAGCTTGCAATAATTTGCAAAAAAGAAATGATAAATATATAACACCAAAAGATCGATGTCACAAATTGCAGAGAACTTACTTACCATCGACCAATGGAAACGCAATCCAATACTTGCAGCTGGTGCCAAAGCTGCTGCTCAGGTACCTACTCTGACAATAAAAGGTCACTTCTGCAGGCTATCGCATGTATTAACTATTGGCACAATAGAAATGTTGTTTTAGATTTTTACGATTTCATTATAAATTTTATAACGCTATTTTAGCTTCCGGCTTATTAGACGATAACTAATGATCGATGCTGTATTTTATCTTTTGCAAAGAAAAAAAAGGTCATCAAAAAAACATCATGTTCATGAATTCAATTGTATCGTTGATCAATTTGTTCCTCTGACTAATGGTATTGTCAGAAAAAGGAAAGTTTCGCAAAATTTCCTGGCACAACGCAATTGTGCAACTTTTGCTACTCGACGGTCGTTTAGAAAGAGTTCAATCAATTTTTCCAACGCATCGAAAATTAATGCAAAATCATGCAATAAATCATCCAAGTTTTATCTCCCCGAGCGCGTTCTAATCAATCACGCAGGATCGAGAATCGCATTCTGCGATCTGTTGTAGGTCTAATCATTTTTCAACCTGCAGCGTTACACTGCATCTTTTTGTGTCACGCTGGAAAAAAAAAGTCGCGATAAATTCCTTAAAAAACACATCGTCCGAACGAATTTATTTACGTAAGAAAAATGAACGATAAACTTGAAGAGTCGCCTTATATAAGTTATAATGTATGTACCTTGGCAGTTTACACGAAATGGTACAGCGGCAAAAAAAAACAACAAATTCGCGCGGATGTATACATTCAGCTCCAAACATCAGGGCTGTCAGCAGCAGCAGCGGCAGTTTTCCACGACGAATTATCGGCAAAACAAACATAACGCGCGCGGCCGATCGCTCCGACGATATGACTGGAAAGTAATTTATCCGCGACAAAAGAACATAAACGCGACGATAAGCGGCCGCGGTCTTCCTGGAAATCGTTGCAGCACTGCACCTCCATATACACGTAGAGCGCTGCTTCGGGTAATCTACCCGAGGCTCGAAGGTAGAAAACCCAAAGATCTCGGACCCCTAAGGCCTCTCCATCACCTATAGACTCGCGCGCCTCTACGTATATATACACACGCACACGCGCCCGCGGATCGGTATGTATGGTGTATACGTATACATATGCATGGCTCGGACCCCGCAAGACCAGGGTGAAGAGTATACACAAGACCCCACCACGCTCCTGCTCGCACTGGCCCCGCCGATCGAGGTGCGCGCGTGCTTGCTGGGTACAACAGCCCGCGCGCTCCGAAACCCACGGCAGTACGGTTCTCGCCAGATACGCGCGCACGAGCGCGACAGCGTCTCCGAGTTTTGCGCACACTTTTTTGTTCTTTTTTTTTTTTTTTTTTTTTTTTTTCCGCGCGTGTTCGGTAGTACTACACCTGATACACTGCGGCGATCCTGAACGGTGTGTAAATTATCTACATATCTTGCGTTTCATTACGGTTGTTGTCCAGTTGGAGGAAAAGCAGGAGCCGCAGAAAACTGCAGCACTGCGGGAGAAGGAGAGGCCAGGGATCGGCGCCGAAGGAGCGGAGGTGTACCAGGGGATAGAGAGCGAGAGAGATCGGGGAATCGAGGCGCGCCTCCGTTCAGGTGAGTCTCTCTTTCTCCTTCTCTCGTCGGGCTGCTTTGCTTGGGTGTGTGTCATGCTATCCAACAAAGAGAGCGGACTCGGTCATTTTATCGCACGTCTGTGCGTTTTATAATATGTGCGTGTGTGTGTGTGTGTGTGTGTGAGCTCGAGCCGAGCGATTCAGAGATACACAGTCCTTCGATCGGCCTGTACCCATCAGCTACCGCCGTGGGTCACTTTCTGCCTCGAAATTTTCGAGGAGCCGCGAGTAAATATTACATCAGTGCTGCGCGCGGTCGTTTTTTTTCAATCCCCACTCGGGCTGCGCTATCGGATCTTATCTTATCGGGGACGAGTTTGTGTGTTGCGCTCTACGATCACATTGTGCGCGCTCGTGTGATGTGGGTTTGCGTGGTGCGCGCGCGTATGCTTACATACACACCTATGAGCGATCGTTTGCCAACTTTATTTATCGTCAACGCGCTGCTGCCGCCGCCCGCGCCGCCGCGGTGTACATATTTGTACAAGTTCTGGCGGAGGGGCTCTTTTTGTTGTTTGTTCCGCGTGACGGGATTATGCTGTGTGTATCGTATTGCAGACTTCTCGGGCCGTTTGCGCGATAGGTATATAGCCTGAGGCCGATGCATATTGTGCAAGAATTTGCATGTGTGTGCGTTGATAGGTGGCGTACCGATTTTCACACAAGTATGCTGGTATCTGCGGATAAAAGTATTGCGGGCAAACGTGTATCGTCGCATTCTTGGATTTGTTTTTCAATAAATAATTGCAGTTGAGCGAACTTGTATCTCACTTTTTGAAAAATCGGCAAAATCGGCCTCTTTGCTGGTTACGGTTTACCAAAACTCTTGTGCCTTGCCAAAAAAAAAAAAATAATAATAATAACCGGGCATCAGCAAAATAGACAACTCCGCTGTACAACTATAATATAGAGAATGTATGCTTGCGGAATTTTCCATATCGGTAAAATGGCAGACTACAGATACTGTACGATGTATACACTCAACGTGATGAGGTCACTGCGGAATTCGGGAAAGCTGCGCTATCTCGTTATATGGCTCTCCACTTCGGATAACCGAGCAGGAACTTGAGGCTATACCATAAATTCGTGGATTTTTATCACCAAGAAGCCCGTACCGATCTTTGAGCGGAAAATTTTCAAAGATCAGTCGTCCCTGGACAGAAGAAAACGACTTGTACTTCAAAATATTTCTCAAATGTTTCTCCTCCTCCTTCCTAGTACCAGGGGTCTGATCGCGACACTTCGATACAGCCCGATACCATTCGATACAACTCTCTGATTGGTCAAGTTGTTTTGAAAAAACTAGAGGATCACTAGGACGCACCAATCACAGCACAAGTTTCGCGATATATCGAACGGTATCGGGCTATATCGAAGTGTCGCGATCAGACCCCTGTGACGCAAAGTATAATCTGTGGCTTTCCGGATAAAGGGGTTAAATCGAATTTGAATGTTTGATCGGATCTGTAGGATCCATCGTAAGATCAGGGCAATAGAATTGGAATCCCATACTGGGCTGACAAGTAAAGTGAAGTAGAAGGAACATGTTTGTACTATTTTGCGCAAATGAACATTTTTCGCGACTGCGAAAAGCCGGAAAATGCTTCAGTTATCCCCTTATTCCGGGAACTTAGACTTAACCCCTTTTTCCGGGAACTTTTTTAATTTTCGATCCATACCTTTTGGATAAAGCGTTTCTTCTTCTAGAGGTCCTGTATAATAAGGAAATACCTTCGAAGAAGTGACTCGGATCTCAGGACTTTATTTTTTTTTATTTTTCATAATTATTAGTTTCGTTGAACTTGCAAACAAATATTTCTCATTTTTTTACTGTTTTGCTCATAACTTTGGCTTGAAAGGTCGTAGAGAAGCGCTCAAAAATAAAATATAAAGTGCTTTAAGAGAACTACAATTCTTCCTTTTTGAGCGTCCTAAAAGATGGTTTCTATCAAAAGTTATTATCATTTCAAACTCGGGAGAGAAATTGAAATGGGTCAAATTTGTTAATCTTTTAGATTCTTTTGACTAACTTTCGACTCTTTATTTTTTGACGTCCAAAAAAAAAATCATTTAAAGCTCTTTTTGCGACCTTTATTTTCTATCTTTAAGCTTTTTGAACAAAGGTCATAGAGGGTCGCATGAAAAAAGAAAATAAAGGTCGCAAAAAGAGTTACAATTTATTTATTTATTTGTCCAAAAAGATGGTCAGGGTCAGGAGTTATAACTAAAAGAAACTCGAACACCAACAAACCCAATGAAATTTTTGTTTCGTTAACTACCCAACAAACTTTAAATGATCATAACTTTTGTTCCTTACTATCTGTTTTGACGAATAAAAAAGTAAATTGTAGCTCTTTCCGAGCAATTTATTTTCTTTTTTTACGCGACTCTCTACGACCTTTCCAAGCAAAGTTGTAAGCGAAACAGTGAACAAAATTGAAAAATCCGAGTTTCACGACTCGAAATTGATACGAATGATCACTAGGGCTCAATCAAGTGCAAGTAAATATGAATTAGTTCGTGTTTACACGTCTATTATTCAACTCTGAGTCGGTTGTGTACCTCGATAGCATCGTTAAACTGAGGGAAATACCAAACCCAGTGGACTTATCCCCTTTTTCCGGGAATAACTTTGTTCCCAAGTGGACTTATCATCCCCTTTTGCAATCTTCGATATCTCGCGAAATAGGTCGAATTAGCTTATGGGACTTTTTTTACGTGTAAAGGACTGCTTAGGATGCGAAATCCACTGCTCACTCGATTTTTTCAAAAAATGGACTTGACCCCTTTTTCCGGGAAGCCGCAGATATATATGTATAGGGTAGGATGAGGAAGTTTACGGGGGCTCCACTCGGATAGGGCAAATTAGGGCTGCAGAGCTTCTTCGTTGAACAAGCGTTACATTGTACGCACCCTCTTACACAGTGTATAATAAGGTACAAGCGTATGCACGAAAAACGGCGGAAAGAGTGGGTGCGTCTGTAAATATACATATACCTATATACGTATACGTGTAAGTGGAGTAATCGCCCCCCCCCCCCCTCCCGACCCGTTCATGCATTTATGTATGTGCCCTGTACCTCGGGGACTCGGGGAGGAGGCCTCATGTATATACATACTGCACAGAGGGAGCTGGGCACGGCCCCGGCTTATCGTTGCAAAGAGGTCCCGCGGACCGTTAATCGGCTACACGCCGTGTGTATATATACGTTACATATACGCGCACCGACACGGGACGAAATATGGCTACCGATCGTCGCCTCCTCTCTTCCTCTCTTTCGCCCGATTGCTCGCCCATATAACGCACGTAAGTTACGTGCACATACATCGTACATGTACTCTTGCCTTCGCGGAACCCGCGAGAGTGTGCATCGAAGTCGATCCCGACCGGACGATGTGTTTTACCGCGCAGCTCCGTTATGGGCCCCCCGACGTGTGGTGCAATGTATGTATAAGTACGCATGCGAATGTGTTTCTTGTGTTCCTCTCGCCCAGTGCTCCGGAAAGACGAGAAAGAAAGGAGGGGGCGGGGGGGTTGAGATTCAATGTATCGTGAATTTATTGCATGCGGGCATCAGCGGCTCTCCTCCTCGGGGGCCCGATTGTTTCCTGCATTTTTGGCGATAACAAAAAAGCCTTGCCGCGTGGCTCTTCTTTCTCTTGTTTCTTCATCTTTTATTTTTTCACGCCGCGGAAACGTTATGCGAGAGCCTTATATCCTGTCGGATGTATCGTGCATGCACATTATACGTATACTATTGGCCATTTATTCATCAACTCACGACCGTTATATATATATATAATTAAATCGTATGAGTCTAAACACCTCGAGACGGACAGCAAGGATATATTGAATGTATTCCAATGAGATTTCGAAAAATTACAATAATCACCAGCCATACATTATCTGCGTATAAGTTTCCTCGTAATTAGACTATCTCATAGTGTGCAAGGTAAAATGCACGTACTCATAAACAGCACAAAAAAACTAAACGATGCCAAACTAGCTCTCTGTTCGTTACGAGCGTTTTAAAATTCAAAAGCCAGTCTGGAAAACGACATTCGATCGCCAAGTGCGCACGATATCGGCTGTACTTGGCTGTTCTAAAAAAAGATACAAAAAACAACGACTCATTCTTGCATTTCCTCCTCTATATTACCAATCACGTCGCGGCGTCAGGGTCACCAATGCAGAGATCCTTTTCTCCCTTTTCTGCAGTCGACAACTCGATCTCTGTACGACTGCTGTACCACCGAGCGAACATATATTATATACGTTCCTGCCCAAGATCATACCAATACAACACGTGTTGGTGATGTACGTATACGCCATACGGCCACACTGAATCGAAACCGTATGCTTACCCTACAGGAAAGGGGGAGAGTGTGCGAGTGTGTACGAAATTGGGAACGGGGACGCGAGGCGAAAGCGCCGGAGGAAAGTTTCTTCGTTTTTTCCTCGGTCCTCCGCCGCCTCCGCCTCCCACTCCTCGGGAACCTTTACTGGTGCTGTGTGTACTTGTGGACCATACGCTCCCGCGAGCAAAAGCTCGTGTGTGGGTGTATAATGTGCGCACGTCGGACGGGTCCGTTGGGGCATTACCTATGTACATGCGGACCGGAGACGGCGAGAGAGGCTGGCTACTCCTGCGGGTAATTTATGATTGGGCCTTCTTACTTTCGGTCCTCTCGTGGTATACTTGGGCTCGCTGATGTTACTCATGCTGATGCTTTTCACTCGACCGTGGTTTTGACCTCCTTTATTCCGACGTTGCGGGCGAAAAAAAAAAAAAAAAAAAAAAAAAAAAAAAAAAAAAAAAAAAAAAAAAAAAAAAAAAAAAAAAAAAAAAAAAAAAAAAAAACCATCGTTATCACGTAAACGCGGGAAAAATTCGCGTGCGCACGGAATCCAAAGTTCACTGCTCGTGTGGTTGTCAATTTTTACCAACTGACATTAAATGCCAAAAGTGTAATCGATATTTTTAATCATAAATACTTATCGTGTAATATTATCAACTAAATTTTTTTATACTTGATTTTTTTTTAACTCGTCTCTGGATGTCATGTGCTGGAATAACTTTATACTTATGCAAACGGGTATAATCAGTATCGAATTGGCTCGAAAAATATTGGACAAGAGAATTCAAACAGATTTCGGCAGCTCAAAAAATATTGCTGAATATTTATAATTAAAAGATATAAAGATACACGTAAACAGGCGGCTCGTTGCCAACTCGTCGTTTCTTATAGTACGATAAAATAAATTCTTACGAAATCACTGCTATTCTTGAAACACGATGGAGCGCTGCCATACGAGAAAAATTTTAATTTCTTTTCAATTCCTCGCAGACTTTTGTTGATTCAAACTGTGCTATTATTTCGTATACTTCTCAAAACTATTTTTAAATCCCAATAAATAAAAATATCAATAAAGTTTGGAAAAAATTATCTAAAAACTGCATTAATTCAAAAATACATCGATAAATTTGTGTACAACGATAAAAAATGTATTACAGATATCCCGCGTCATTGTTCCAGCTCGCACGATCACGTTTTTCCCAATTTTTCATCAACATGACACGAATAGTAGAAAAAAAATTATCATCGAGACGTGCACTCCCAGTGGCTTTTACATAGCGACGCGTATACAAACGCGGATGAAGCCTCCTCTCGTCTTCTCTCGACCAGCACCGAAAAACCGCCCGATAACGGCCGAGACGGTAATTTAAAACCATAAAAATAAATCAGGAGGTCCCGAGAAGGAAAGAGAAGCCAAACGAAGGGGAACGCGGAATAACGGTTGTACTCCCTCCCCCCTTCGCCGCGCACTCCCAACGAGCGGTTTTAAAAAAAGCTGTGTTCGCGCGCAGAGTCCGAGGAGACATTGGCAAAGCTTTTACACGCGAATTACACGAGCAGATCTCCCGGGCGGAAGGTTGGAAGCGGCCGCGAGGCCGATGACTCCCGCGCGACGGCGCGATGCTAATAATTAATTTAGGAGCCACCGCCCGTGGCCAGGACCGATCGATCGTGCGATGCTCGGGGGAGAAAAAAAATCCGTTGACCTCGTGTTTAGTGTCTCTAATGACGATCAAATTGTCGTCCGATGGCTTTGAGCTATTGGTGTCTCTCTCCATTCATCCATACGTTATTCAATCGCTGAATACATCGGTACCATAGTCGGTATGTATAATCTTCAAGGCCCCCCCCCCCGTATAGGCCCGGTGTATAATTTACGGCAGCTGCGTTCCAATAAAGAACGTCGTCTCTCCCTCTCTGTGTTGAAATAGTCTCTTTCGAATGAATACATTACCAACGCAGTTCTTCCTCGCGTCCTGCGTCTTCTTCTTCTTCTTCTCTTCGTCTTATGAAACAATTTTTGTCCTTCCCCGCGGATCCCCGTCGCTCGTATATCCATAAGCGAGAGATGCGAAAGAAAAAAAAAGTCGCTGTTTTTTTTTCCGTTCCAAAGACGATCCGCTGCACTGTACAGCGCAGCTCGCGGTCTCTCGAGCGCATGAAACTTTTGAACACTCTTTCCACGCAGGCCGACGTGAGCGCGCGTGAGAGTGACGCCCTTTGGTCGCCCGCTGCTTGCTGCCTGCATACACATGCATCCGTTTGCGCGTCGTCCCCGCGATGACGCCACGCCGCGCCGAGCGTTCATACGCGTCGAGGTGCTTTCTTCTGTTTGAGCAAGTTCGGTAAGTAGCTCTGCGACGCGCGGAGGGCTTTTTTTCGAAGGGATGCTCCCGCGCGCGCTCGATGCGCGAGAATGTGCGCGCGCTCCGGGTGATTCGAAGAGACGACGAGCCAGGGAGGAAAAAACGACGCGGTTTCCCTGCTTTTACAAATATATACATCATCTCCGCACACGAGATTTTCATTCGCGGCTGGCGAGGGCGAGGACGCGGTCGGATGTTGGCGCGAATTATATTTGCTGCCGCTGCTGCTCGAGAGAAAACATACCTGTGAACCTTCCCGGCGATACTGTATATACATGATGTATTAATTAAAGCGCTGAACTCGGTGCGTCGATCGGTGCGAAAAGGTGCGGCGATCGATTTCGATCCAACGACTCGTCGGATAAGAATCGTCGTTCGAAATAACAAAACGCATCAGTCGCCATCTCCGCGCTATCTTATCGTTTGTTAATAATATATCTACGTGGTATGTATGTACTTTGTGAGTCATGCTGCCTCCTTTTTTTATAAATACGGATCTTCGCTGTTTCAACCGCACTTTTTTTTCCCATCAAACTATTCCAAGCCGACCGGAGATTTGATTTGAGAAAAAGCAAACGACTGGCAATTCCAAAAAACCCGAGTTCACAAATACGGATCCTTGTTGTTTCAACCGAACTTTTTTTTTTTTCCAACTAACTACTCTATTGTCGGTCTGAGATTCGATTTGGGAAAAAGCAAACGACTAGAAACTCCGGAAAACCCGAGATAAATCCGAATTCGCGATAAGTGACGTTACACCGAGAGGCATGAGTATCGACAGCGCTAAAAATAAGTATACTTTTGTATACGCTTGCGTAAACCTGCACACATATTGTCCACCGTTCGGGCAAAGTTCACGCGGCGAAGAAGAACTCCCTCAAGCCTGACGTTAGAATTTCGCGGGAGAACGCGACCCCGCCCAGTCATCGTCTTGCTATTCGAAAACTAATTAACAGCCGCAAGAGCCGTGCGCCGCGCGTATAATCAGTTCGGCGATCGGAGAACAAAAAATAATCTTGGGACGGGCAAAGAAGTTGCACCCCGTCGCGAAAATCTTTTCCAAACATAGCTCGCGCGCACTCATATACTCCACCCGTACAGGTACAGAGATGTGATTCTTACCGAGGAATATTCCGCTCTCTCGATCCCCAACTTCCCGGCGATAACAAACTCGCTCGCGCTCTGCGGCTCATCCATAACGCTTGAACGACACTCGCGAAACGCGAGACACGCAGCCGAGAGAAGATGCGTAGGCAGGCTGCAGTACTTATTATGCGTATATAGTTATAAATGTACAGGTAGCCAAGAGCAGGTGAGGCGGCACAAAAAAATAGTATGCATGCGTATGATAGTAAAGGCATCAGGCCTGCCGCAAGCAGCTCCTCGAGTAAATATGCATAAATATTAATGGCGAGAGCTATACATGCGCGTATTATACATAGACATGCGTAAGAATGTACGCGGTGATGTATATATAATACGTGTGTACGCAGACGCGCGATACCGCCGACGGACCGCAACGGATATCACATTAGTGTAGAGACTCCAGCGGATGCGTCTCCCGAGAGCTCCACATTACAGCTACACGAGATCGCGGGACATCACAGCTGCAACAAGAGGCCCGAGACGATCGCTGCTCTGGAACTGCGCGGAGCGGATGCGGTGATGCGATCGATCGCTGGCTCTTTTCCCTCCTCCCGAAGTTGATTCTCGATCTCCCGGGCGTTCATCAGCTCGCGATTCTATACGAAAGTCTCCTCCTTTTCTTCTTTCGTCGCTCGTCGTTGCAATGCAGCGATGGCCTTCGTCGGTTACGGACGCCGCCACGCGTGAGGCGCTTCGCATCCTCCGTCGATTTTAATCCAACCGCGAACCACTTGGAAGCCGATACCTGTGCAGGATAAAATACTCGAGGTCGGAGCAGAAAAACTTACGCGAGCCAAATGGACCGATTTCGCTGCTCGCGATCGTAATGGATCGCGTCGAGCAGAGTTTCAGCTGATTGTATTCATCATCCCTCCGTCGATCCAACGTATAATATCCACTGCTGGTTGAAAAAAATAAAAATCTAAAAAAAAATCCTTGATTCAGGATTTTCCGAGATTGCGCTCCGTTTGTCGAAACAAGAAACGATTCCTCAAGGCGCTTTCTTTTCCGAACCGTCGACGACAAGTTTTACAGGATTGTAATACAAGCATACATGTTTGGGAATTCAGATTCGAGTGGCCTACTTAATTCGGGCGGGTATATAATACAAGGTATGTACAATCAAACCGGGCCATCGCATCAGACGTTCTTTCAGCGATCTTTTAACGCTGATAATTGTCACGGTACATAGTATGCGAAATTCCGATGCAAGTTTATACGGCGATTTTTCCTGTGCTAACAAAGAATATTCCCGCATTTACCTTTTTCCGTGTACTGTATATTGTATACGTACTGTGATCTCGCGTCCGGAGGTACATAACGCCCCTATTCTGGCGACGCGACGCTAACTGGCTGACTCACGTAAATTGTTTTCCGACCTGCAGCTGCTGATGTGCATACCGGCTGCTACACATGAATTAAAGTGCGACTTGCGTTACGTCACGAGTATAACTGCAGCTATACAGACTGTGCATGCGCTACATTTTTGTACAATATATACTGCACGGCTTGTTTGGCTATTTTGTACATTATTTAGTGAATACATGCACGAACAAATTGTCGCTGTCAATACTTGGACATCTCAATTTGTGTTTCGAATGTGCTATTGTAGGTCAGCGATGGATTTTACATATTATACACCGCAAGGCTGTAAGTTACAGTCACAGAGAGCATGTAATACACGTACAATATATTTCTGTGCATCCGTCGAATGTACAGAAAAGATCGATCTTTCCCCCGGTGAGCTTTCATTCGAATTTCATATACGGCGATCACATTTCCACGCATAGATGCGGACCAAAAGAGAGAGAGAGAGAGCACGCGCGAATCCGCGGATCCGAAATCCTCATAAATAACACGGACAAAAAGGGCCGCATGCCCATAGTATATACCGCTGCACTCCTCGGAAAATTTCGCCCCCCCCCCCCCCCCCCCCGCGCGCGCGCGGGGCATCGACAAATTGCAGATTATACTCGGGGCCCGCGATATATCTGTACGTATGATATAACGCAGGGGAGGGATTTTTCTCCCGCGCGAATAGCGTGCACGTACACACTGCACGGATCCCGCGAGCTTGCAGGAGCCAGGGGGCGAAACGCGGTTCGAAATCTCGCGCCGAGCAAAACGCCTCGCTAGCTCGCGGCCCGCGACCCCGGTACTCGCGTGCATGAGTAAATGTGCCGTGCTCTATCCGCAGTGGCCCCGAGCGCGCGTGTATACATACATTGCAGCTTATTATGCGAGCGAGAGATAGAAAGTCGAGATGCATGCTGCTGCCGCGGGCATATGGTACTCAGGTGTATAGGTGCACATGTTCATAGTATATGTACATACATGTATGCTGCATTATGCAAAAATCGGCGCGGGGGGCATCGACTCCTTCCTATCGCTCTCCGCGAACAATGCGCACGTGTGCACACCTCTTCCGCGGGTCCGGCTCGAATGGAAAACATAATATTCTGTGCAGTACGAAAGGTCGAGCAACGGCAACAGTTTTCGGGCCCTCTGATGCAGCTGCTGCAGTTCAGATTGTGCATCCGTACGGCTGTACACGGTGATATTATACGTGTCTACAACGTGCAGTGCGACACGAAGTTTTCACACGGATGTGCTCCCGATAGTGGAATGTAAAGTGGAGTTTTGTACTATATATGGATCAACGGGATTCGCGGTGGATCGTATAACCATAGTTTACACGTATTACACACATAATATGCACCAGATGGGAGAACAATCGCAGTGGATTTTCGTATCTTTTAACCCAACCGCGCCCAACGAGCTCTGATCTACAAAGTACATACCCAAGGCAATTAAATACAGTGGTCGATGAATCTTCAGCAGCTGTTGTCCGATTTTTTACCAGTAATCACACCTTGTACCGTTGTGTCCGAGCCGAGTATAAAAGCGATGGACTCGACGATATCGCGGCTGGCCCCTCGAAAGCAATCCGTTAATAATAGTCCCATCGGGCCGAGACCGCAGACTTCCACCTATTACAGCCGGAAGTTCTTGTTGTCGTTGCCGCTCCTCTTCAATGTATACAAAACACAGTGGCTATATTCTTCGGACAATCCTGCAGCGACAGCTCACCCCGACGAGGTAGATACGCAGGTACAGCGTGCAGCTTGCGGGTGGTCTGCTCCAGCTGACTTATGAGTATATATTATTTGCGCGCAGTCACTTTCTTTCTCCAACTCGGTTTTTCATGGCCTTCGTAGAAAAATGCGGTGCGAAACAATGATGCGGCCCCATGCGGGGTCGTCGAGGCCGCAAAAGCGGGGTGGGAATATCATCCTGCCCCCCTATCTTGAGCTTTCGGTGGTGCACTGCACCGTACAAACATACGCATCGTATGAATCTCCATGGTTTTTGTGGTTTGAAAAGTCGATTGAAAATCTCGAGTTTGTACAACACACGATGTTTGCCTTCGTTGGCACAAAAAAGAAAGGATAATAAAACAAATGGCGAGTTGGGGAGAATAAAAAAAAAACATTTAAAATTACTCATCATCTTCCCGCAAGTAAGAGTCACGATCGTAAATGCATATCTCTGTATGGAATCATGCAGTACAGACAGTTTGACTCTGCGATCGGGTCAAGTATACACTTGTATGTTGTACCCTGCATTCGTGCACCAAACACACTCCAAAAAACCTTTCCTCCTCGACCTCCCACCTCGGAATACTATTATAAGTTGTTATACATACAGGGACGGCGAACGATCGATGTAGAAGCCCGAACGGTGATTTTATGTTTTGTTTTGCCTCCATCAGGCCCCGCGCACCGGAATTCCGAGGTCCCGAAAAATAATATTGTTATAATAGATGTGCGAAGGCGGAGGCAACGCGGGCAAAAAGAGGCCAGTCCACACAGCGAGCGTATGTATAATAAGGCACCGGCTGCTGCCGCGGGGAGTTTAGTTGTGACAAGCCGGCAATTTAAAAGAGACGGAGGGACGTGCCTATATGCCTTGTTCATATATACATGTATACATACATCCCGAGAAGGGAGAAAAGTCGTCGGCGCGTTTCTCCTCGTGACTTATACATATTGTATACATACCACAGCATAATATACAGATGTGTACATATATATAGATTGTAGCGCGAGTGGCGGGCCAGCTTCAAAAGAAGATAGGAGAGGACTCAGAGGACGGCTCTCTCTGTTCAAACCGCAAGAGCGAAACTGCTAGACACACACTAACACGCGTTATAGGTACGGACCTCCCGTTGCGAGAGGAGTCCCCTCGTTTGGTTCGACCGGCGCGCGCCAACGACCTCCCCGTGCTCTCGACCCTCCGGAACCTCATGTTCTCTTACCTCTTTGAGGGCGAAAGTATAGAGGAGTACCTACTCTCTCGCCAAGTACCTTTCTAGGTGCCTCATGTACAATATATTATACTACTTGCAAAACTGCGAACCGCCATCAACGTACGCAGTGCAGGACCCACGCACGGGCGCGAGCATAAATCCGATTAACCGTTGTTCCACCTCCGGATCGAAATTAATTCAATTACACGCGCGGGTATACGCGAGCCGGACCTCTTTCTTGCGCATACTGCGGCAGTATGCAGGATACTACGCGAGCGGCGCAAGATAAAAAGGACGAGATGGGGCACAAAAAAGCGGGGGGGGGGGGGG
>JAPYYV010032086.1:0-13700 GCA_030522625.1 Copidosoma aretas | reverse complement strand
ACTTCTTCACATATACATAATGTGACCATACGTCCCGCTTTGGGCGGGACAGTCGTGCTTTTCGACTGTCTGTCCCGCTGTTCCCTGCGAGACCGAAAATATCCCGCTTTGGCGAGAATGTCCCGCTTTTGTCCCGCTTTATCCCACATAAGTTTGAGCACTCCTTACCGCAGCAATTTGTTTGAACTTTTGATCGAAGCAAAGTGGGTTTCTTCACAATTAAGCAGTATTTAGTATTTTCAACAGCCGCTTAATTATTAATTTTCTAACAATTTATGATTCAACGACTTTCTTTTTTTTTATTAAATATGTCCCGTTTTTTTAGTTTTTAGCAAAAAATGGTCACGTTACATATACACTACATTCAATACCTTGTGTTAACAACGGGCTGCTATTTACGGGGACGAATTTGGTATCTTTTGCAAATTATGCGGGGACAAATTCGATAATAGATAAGAAAACACTCTAATGACCCGGGGACGAATTCGGCGAGTGATAAAATGATGCACTTAGGATGGGGACGAATTCGGGTAGGCCCATTTTACACTGTGCTCTCATTGGAAGAGAAAAGGAAAAAAGAAAGAGAAAGAAAACGTCTGTACAGAGAGAGAAAGAATGTAAAACGTGTAAAAGAGCAGCTCAGTCAGCTAGATTATCTCAAAATGAAAAGGACACAATAAGGCAAGAGTGGGTTTCAGCAAAGCTGAAATTTTTTTTTCTCATTTGATTTTTTTAACTAGTGTAGTAATCTTTTTTCGCGGCCACATTCATCACCTTGATTAATATGGTAAATAGAACTGTAAACAGTTATTTGATATTGTTTAATCAAAAATTATTTTTTTTTAGTTTACACTCCAAATTGTACAACTTTTTGAAAATCACCCATACGTATATGATTAATTTTTAGGAGCGATTAAGTTATAAGCAATTTTTATGTATTTTAATAAATAAGACCCTACTGAATAATTCTTTCCACATTCATTTAAGTTTTACATTTTTCTTCCTAATAGTTACTATGTATCAAAAGTAACCATCCGATTTTTTTATACACTGCATACTGTTACTATTAAGATTTAACCATGAGTTTATAAGAAATGGAGTACAGATATGAACATCAAATAATTCCTGTTGAATTTTGAAGTCAACTGCGTTAATAATTTAACGTAATGAGGCTCTGCATCACTATATAGCACTATATTAATTTGTAAAGTAGATGGTTAACATTTAATAACAAAAACAAAACTAATTATACACTAAAAAAGGATGATATTTTAGTGTTAAAAAAATCCATTATTCTATTTTGCGTATCGTATGTTGGGATTCTGTTAACTATAAAGGCAAACTAAAAAAAAATTCTTGAACTGTTATCTTTTTTATTCGATTTACATTTTTCAAAACTTGAATTATTTCTCAAAAGATTTCCCATAGGGTTACCGAAGAAAATCGTTAAAAATATTATATGTGTAAAAAATAAGGTACTCTTGTTCATATAAATAAGTAAATGTATACACGATTTTGTTCAAACAATAGAACCTCACTTCTTACACATAAAATATTTTGAAAAATTTCCTTTGGTAATAACTTTATGTGAAATCTTTTGAGAGATAATCCAAGCTTTGAAAAATGAAAATCGAACAGTAAACAAAACAGTTTCAAAACGTTTGAATTATTTTATATAGTTAACAGTATCCGAACATCAACTTTTTATAACACTCGAATCATCCTTTTTTCATGTGTAATTAGCTTTGTTGTTGTTATTAAATGTCAACCATCTACTTTATCGATTATTACAAAAGAGTCCTATAAATAATTAAAGGTTATTATTAAAAACAGTGTAAACGGCTCGACAGGTCCATTGATTATGAAAAACAAATTATTTAACTTCTATCAAATAAAATATACGTATAAGTTAAACAAAATCTACTTTAGTAAGTAAAAAAATTCTTCCCAATTTAGTAAACAATCAAAAATCTTATAGATAATCTAAACTACGATGTCCTACGTATGGAATATCAACTATAATACAAATAAGCATGTGTATCTCACGCAGTTTCCATTCAAACAGGCCGCTTCAAAAGTTTCAGAAGCCCACGAACTATAAAAGACCACGTATTTCGGACTGCTCCATTTGTGTTCGTTTCTTCTTCACACATGTTTAACACATGCACATAATATGAAGGAGACGCTTGATAGCACCTGCGTGAAGCAGAGGAGTAAGAAAGATGGAGCGAGAGAGGAATTTAAGCTGTCAAGCAAGTCAGACGTATGTAATGCACTGCTTTCATTCATTAATTTACCAAAAACTCCACGCATTATTCGTAATCTGTTATTAAAAAGTATTGTACGTGACAAGTAAGAGTTTGATTCTTACTGCTCATTTACGTAAGTAAACAGTCAATAGATAAAATCTACGAATAAAAGCGTAATAACATAAATGTATACTTGGGAAAAATATAAATATACTCGTAACGTGTCAAATTTTGTTCCTGCTTCATAATGATCACAAAATAATTCTTGTAAATAAGATGATAAACATTTCTACGTAAATATTAAATTTGTCATGATGCTAATTGCATTTTAGCCATTCTCGTCGTGATTTTCGTCATAACATTTTTGTGATAACAATTTTAAATTTTATTCATATGTCTTTCAGAATTAGATTATTTATAACGCACTGATAATATTTTCAACGTACAATGTTAATCTTTTTGAATTTTAATAATTTATGTCACGCTCGTTGATGACTGTTACAACGTTAAGTACTGTAGCACCCAGCATAATCATATCATACATTTATTACCACCAATTTAATTTTTACTAATAAATTTTTACATAAACTGCTCACAAAACCAAACATTGTACATTTTTCTGCTTTATCATAATTTATAGTATCGCATGATATTATCTACGCAAGAGATGATAAGGAAGCCACTCGTTGTTTAATTTAAACGTCATAAATTTCATACCTTACGTACGTGCCATTTCGACAGTTTTTACTTGTTGGAATATTTTGAGATTTGTATCATTCTAACTAATAGTTGCATCCAAGTGATGTGATATCATATTTATGACATTTGAGATATTTCATTTCATCTAATAGCCTATTCTTAACAATCATACGATATTATTAGCCGACAACAATTATATTTTCATGAACTTTATAAACACTAATGAAATTACCCACGATGTATGCAGCAATACATATTGAGCCTAAAAAATCATAAATAAATCACACGACGTATGATTAAAAATAAAATTTGATAAATAATTAAACACTCCATGAAAATTAACGACAACATTTTTTTTAAGCTACAAAAAAACTTCAACTATGAACAAAGACGCAAGCCTTTTGAAGGAAGTGAGCATTCACTTCACCGAGGAAACGCTAAGAAGCATCGTAGCTAAAGAGAAAAACGTCGATCCGAAAGCCGTTGAAATCCTCGGCTGGGACTTTGGCAGAGCCAACGCCAAGGGGGACAGCCACTTATCGGTCGTTCAGCGAGTTAGAGTCAAGAGTAGAATAAACGAGGTTGGGACGGAAACGAGCTACATCGTCAAGTCTTTTCCAAGGAACATCGGCCGTAAAAAAACGTTCAGGAGCGAGGAGTTTTTCTACAACGAAATAATGTTTTACACCGAGGTAAAAAAATGGCTGCTTTGGTTTTCTCGTGGACGTTATTTTTAAATACTTCTCGCACAGGTGGCAGCGAAATTTGCAGATTATTTGAAAACCAAAGGTCAAAGCCGATTGATGCTGATCCCACGGTGTTACGCGTCTCTTCTCGACGGCGACAACGATTACATCGTTCTCCAGGACGTCGGCGTCCTGGGCTTCGGTCCTCTCGTGCGCCAGGCCTCTTTATCTTACCAACAGTGCAAATCGGCCGCCGAAACTTTGGCCAGGTTTCATGCCGTGTCGTTCGGCTTCAGGAGAGAGAGGAAGGAGGAGTTCGAGGAGATGGTCGGCAAGCTGATCGAGACTTTTTACAGGGAAGACCTGTACGAAAAGTGGTACAGAAGATTTTTCGTGAGTGCTCGACTCGTCATTTTTCCCCCGTCGTGCGACTCGGGGCTTTCGTTCGGTTGAATTTCGTGCGCAAAATTGTCAACATCGACCCCCGATCTTTGTGATTATTTTCTCACCCAGGAAACCGTCCTCGTGCGCATAGCCAGGGACGCGCTGGCGAAGGAGTACCCGGGCAGCCGAGGCGAGGCGGTCTTCAACTCCTACCGGCCGATGGATCTCTTCAAGCGTAGCGCCGAACTGTGCCGCTCGCGCGCGCGCGAGCCCACCTCGGTGATCGGCCAGGGTGACGCCTGGGCGCCGAATTTTCTGGCGCGCGAGTCGCGACCGGGCGAGCTCGAGCTTCTCCTGCTGGACTTTCAGTTGGCGAGGTGCGCGAGTCCGGTGCTGGACCTGGTGTTCCTCGTCTACTCGTGCACGGACAAGACGACGCGCGATCGGCACTACGAGGACTTGCTCAGGGACTATCACGACGAGCTGATCGGGTCCATGAAGCTGCTCGGCGTCGACGATGCGGATGATGTTTATCCGCGGGAGCTGTTCCGCAAGGAGGTGAGTACTCTAGACGGGTTCGAAATTATATCGTACTCATTTGACATTCTCGGAGAAATTATAAGTAATTTGTGTAAAGAGCTTTGATCATCAAAAAAAGAAAAAATTATTCGTAGCTGTTAATGATACTGTACTTTGTGTACTTTCACTGCTGATTAAACTCACCATCCAGCCATAATCTCTCCTAAAAGAATGAGTTACATCGACAGAATAACTCTTGATCTGATTGGTTGAGACTAGCTGAGAGCGGTAAAATTTAAAAACAAGAATTTGAAAAATTGAATAAAAAGTAATTTAAATAAAAAAAAATGAAAACTAACTGTTATAAAATAGCTAATAATTTTATTTTTCTTGTAAAGTAATGGAAATTAATGTTTGGTTAATAGTTGGGGGTTGGCGCGCGAAGCGTGCAGGGGGCGGAACCCCCTAGTAATATAAAAGAAAAGGATGGAGTAGTCTGATTCGAGGCAAGTTTTATAATAGTTCATTGCAATGAGGCGGAATTTAAAAAAAATTAGTACAATAATCGACGCTAATGAGTACAAGATCTTGCAATAAACATACATTTGTATGTATTTTTCAAGTCACATGACATATAAATTAAATGATTGTCTGACGATTTTCAAGAAATTATAAAACCACTGAATTTATTTTAATTGCAGGTAAAAGAGCAATCGGTGTATGGATTGACTTTCTCCCTGGAGGCTGTGCCATTTACAATGATGCCCGAAGAGGAAGCATTCGATTTGGACCAAATCAAGGACAAAGAAATTGATCTCGTTGAACTGTTCACACTGAAAAATATTGAGTCGCCGGAAAACAGAAAACGACATGCCGACATGATTTTACATGCAGTAGAGAATGGATACATATAAAATATTTGTCATGGATTATGAAAGAATCGTCAGTCGTAACGATTCAATCTGCATTTAATTACTGAATTGTTAAAAAAAAAAATAAATAAATAAATAAATGTTATTGTCCATAAATTTTCTCAATTTTACCATGCTTATGATTTTATTTTCGAGCAGACAACCACACTATCTTTTTGGATATTTTTTTTGCAAAAAAGGATCATCTTCTACATTTTATAATCCATAGAGTATAGTACATGAAAAAGTGACACAATACAATGTTTAATGAACAGATATTAATAAATATTTGGTAAACTGTGATTCTGCAATTTTTTTTGTACACATTTTTAATCGATTTTATTGTCATGTATCACTGTCGAGAGTTTGATAACTCTATATCTAATTAAAAAACATATAAATTTCCATCTTTTTTGTTAGCAAACACTGGCTGGTAAAAATATAGTGTTATTGTGCACGCTACATCTACGAGATAAACGGTTGCAATTATCAGATATAAAGAATATTTATCAGACTTTTTTGCAATTTTTTATACTATTTTCAATAATTGCGACTAATATGACTCATGACTTTAAGCAATGTAACATTAATATTCTGTATGTATTAATTAGTTTCAATAGTGTTATAACGTATTATCAATTTTTAAAAGGCCAAATTCGTAAAGATAAAATATAAATCAATAAAAATTGATGTGGACATGCATTTGGTAACTGTACTTGTTAAAAAAGCTATGAGCATCCATAATACAGTTATGACAGTCAATTTCATGAAGAAGATATACAAATTATTGTATTTCGTTTATTTTTTAAGGAAATCTAAAATAAAATAAATATCGTGCTTGTCACTAGCAAAATTATAATCATAACAGGCCGTCGTAAAAGTGTCGTATTGCTTCACTGAATTGTTATCAATTATTAAAAATAAGAAAAAAACATTACATGAAATTTCAAATATCAAAGATACTAAGTACAAACATCCAACGCACTGCCAGAATGATAACCGTTCCCGAAACCGTTGACAATAAACAAGGAAATAAGCACTACCTTATCTATGATACATAAAAATCTCACTTTATCGAAAAAAAAACTTTTCAAATATCTCCGATACGCAAGCTCATCTGCAAAGAATCATACATTCTGAGCATAGTTGTTGAAAACAACACTGGAAAGTATAAGATAAGAAGTCTTTCAAGATTGTATCATCACTATCACAGTAATCTACAAATACAGGCTAACATTTATTTTCAAGAAGCCTATAGTGAACATTAAACCACTCTATCACTCAACAGGGCAGGGAAAGAACCTCGTCAAGTGTTCATTCACCGGTATCACTGAAGTGACATAACTATAGACTCTGCCAGTGCTCACACGCCTACATTTTTTGTATGTATCGTAAACATCACCGTAACTCACTATTCCAGTAAATCGGTTTTCGAGGGAAGTGCTCCGCATCCCTCGTCATTCATACAGCGAGAATCCGAGCACTACCTCCTATATAATCCAGACTGTCCTCCACAAGAGCCCAGTGTATCTTTGTCGCCATAATTATACACTTTCACAACATTGTATCCATAGGAATTCGTCGATTCTAGGGACCAAGCGAGCTGAACATAAATGTCGAAAATGGGCAAAGACAAAAATCTGCTCGGCAGTGTCAGTAAGTATTTTACCGAAGCGGAATTGAAAAACATTGTCGCCAAAGTGTACGAGGAAAGCGTTGCCAACGTTGAAATCACGTCCTGGGATTTCGGCAGTGCCAGTAAAAAGGGGGACAGCTACCTGTCGACCGTCGACCGAGTTATCGTCAAGAGTTTGGTGAAGAACGAGGAGAAGCAGGTCAATCTCGTCGTGAAATCCCTGCCGAGCAACTTGGGAAGGAGGAAAACTTTCCGAAGCGCGGAATTTTTCCACAACGAGATCGTCTTCTACTCGGAGGTGATGCACAACTAATTTTCTGACAACAAAACGTTTGAATTACAATCATCAATCGTGTTTGTTCGTTGCCCAGATAGCGACGAGGTTCAACAAATTTTTGAAATCCAAAAGCCAGTCGGCCATGCTGAATCTACCCGCCTGCTTGGCCTTTCGGCTGGACGGTGAAAACGACTACATAGCTCTCGAGGACGTCGGTCCTTACGGCTATGGTCCGGTAGCTCGGCAGAGTTGTCTGAATTTCGAGGAGTTCGTTGTTGTTCTGAAAGCTCTGGCTCGCTTTCACGGAACATCTTTCGCCTACAAGGACCAGAAAAACGAAGATTTCGCGAGGGCAGCGTCGAAACTGCGAGAGACGTATTTCAGGACGGATTTGTACCTGAGCTGGTACAAACGGTACCACGTGAGTATAATAAAAAAAAATTTTCAATTATTATTGTTATCATTACAAGTATTAGCGTTGTTACTATATTTAACACGCAAACCAAAACTGACGAAAATACAAGCAAGTTTATGCAACTCGAATTCTCTTAGAAATTCAAGAGACTCTCAGAGACTCCCAGAAAAACATCAACCATGTATCCCTTCCTATCTCCACGCAAGTAGTTAAGGATACGTGGTTTATGGAAAACTGCGAACCATCAAGAAAAAAGAAAAAATACGTGTCAAATATCATTGGATAACCAACTAGACGGTCCTAATGGGATTTTACCATCGAAACATCCAATTTTTGTGTTTGTTATTGAATAAAATTGAATCATTTCAGGCTCGCTTATTGGCGGTCACCAAGGACGCATTGGCAAAGGAATACCCAGGCAGCAGAGGTCAGCAGCGGTTCGATTCCTACGCGCCTGGAGAACTGTACCGGAAAAGTGCAGATTTCTGTTCTCGAACCGGGGCGGCTACTTCGGTGGTCAATCAGGGCGACTCGTGGGCACCGAACTTCTTGATGTGCACGGCTGGTTCGGGGAAGGTCGAAGTGCTGATGCTGGACTTCCAGTTGGCGAGGTGCGCGAGTCCGGTTTTGGATCTGTCGTTCTTTATATACTCGTGCACTGACAAGGTACTAAGGGATGAGCATTTCGACGAATTGCTGAGAATTTATCACGACGAAGTGTCGAGGACTGTAAAGGTTCTGGGTTCTGATCCGCAAAAGGTTTATCCTTGGGATATTTTCATGCAGGAAGTAAGTTGACATTTTTAAAGTTATAATTTAATACCTATTTACGAGACTGACGTCAAATAGCTGAAAGTATTTTTTTTTTTTTTACCTAATTTTCACGACTAGCAGATATGTCAACTATTTATTGAAAACCAAAAAAAATTTAGCATCAAACGATATACAAATATGCTATCTATCTTGGATATATATATTCCAAACAGTAAAATCTCCTCGAAAATCTCTTAGTGTTTTTAGCTTGTTACGCAAAGTCATTCTATACTGATGTAATAAAAAAATCTTCTAACATAATATGAGAATCTAAAAAATTAGATTTTTCTTCTTGTGATTAAGAACAACGATTTTCTACAACAAATGGCCTGATAATTCAATTTTACTAACTACAACAAAGTATAAGTCCAAATAAAATTTAACCATCGATTGTGCAAGTTTTGCTCGTTTTTACAGGTCAAAGAGCAGTTCATCCATGGATTGATATTTGGCATGGAGTCTATAACCATGAGCACATTGTCCGACGACGAATCTTTCGATTTAGACGTGATAAAAGAATACAAGGTTGATATTGCAGATATATGGACCGTTCAAAACATGAAAACTGCCGAAAACCGACGCAGATTAGCTGACGTCGTTTTACACGCTGCAGACAGAGGATTCCTGTAAAGAGCCTTTTTTCGTTGCACTTTTCATAAAGTTGTTAATAAAGATACCGTTGTTTTATTTGTCGTACTGTAATACAAATCACTGGACCGCCAAAGCTTCGCAATGCGCGATTGTAAAAGTACGGGTTGAAAAAAAAAAATTCACGCCTCCAATATTGATTTACCGCGCAGACGACGTTGAGGCTCCCAACATGGCAGTTATTTTTTCAGTACATCTTTCTGGGCACCTCATTTTTCGTGCAGTGAGCTGCATCGCCGAAGTGAAAACGAGTCAAAATCAAGCGGCGGACGCGCCGAGCGACCCTGTCCGAATCGAAGGATACTTTTGTTCGCGATCTTTCCGTTCGATCGCGCGAAATGTTTCCTCCGATCGGCCAAAAAGAAAAAGCCGCCTCTTCAAACTCAGGTCGCACTGCAGCCCTCGGTTTTCCCTCAAGCGCATCTCCTCAAGCGCAACGTTCACTTCCCAAGGCCGCGCGAGTGCATTCTCCCCAGGGTCGTTCAGTCGCATCCGCGGAGACGGTGCAGTTACCGCTCGTGCGATACTCGCATACATTCATCAGCAGCGCGACAGCTCGCGCGTATCGGCGACTTTTTGCATATTTGCGCGGACGCGCTCGAGAGTGTCGCGCTTGATTTTTTGCCCGAGAGTGCACATGCACGTATCCGCGCCGGTTCTGAGATAGTCTGGCGGTCCCGTCCCCGGGCGGGTGCCGGGCTGGTCTGGCGGTTTTTTTTTTTTTTTTTTGCCGAGTGCTCGATGGAGGGTGATCCGTGGAAAAGTGGATTGCCGTTTTTTTAATTGCGACGCGACTCTCGTTGTTTGCCGGTTTGCACGAAGGCAAATTAAGTCGTGTGGCCGATAAGGGAGATTTTACGAAAATGCTCGGATCGCAGATCTGATGAGATAGCCGGGAAGGTTTAATCGATAGTCCCTTATCTTTTTGCCGTTGGGTGCGTTGTTGTTTTGCAATTTGCGCTCGTCGGAGAGAAAAGTGTTGTCACGCGGTGTTGAAAGTATCGCGCTGTCATTAATCATTTTCTCCCGAAAAGTTTTTATCGATCATATGGTACTTGTGCGGATGGATTTTTGAATGAAATCATTTGTCGTAAGTTCGTCATTTGATTAATTTTTTCAGATCGTTTGCGGAAAATGAGCAAGAACTTGGACTCGTTGAGAGAAGTTGGCGAGTATTTCACCGAGGAAACATTGAGAAATATCGTAGCCCAAGAGAAGAACGCCGATCAGAGTAGTGTTAATATTGTATCGTGGGATCTCGAAACAATAAGCGGAAAGGGTGATAATTACTTATCGGTGGTGAACAAAGTGCAGGTGAAGAGTCAAGTGAGGAACGAAGTGTTGGACACGAAATTGATCGTCAAGTGTTTGCCGAAAAATTTGTTCAGGAGAAAGCTTCTGAGGAGTTCGGAGTACTTTTACAATGAAATTATTTTTTACGACAAGGTAAAAAAAGTAAAATTGCAACAACAAAAAAGCCCAAAAACGCAAAGTTTTCTATTTCATCTTGCAGATCGCAACGAAATTTCAACATTATTTAGCTGCGAAGAGGCAAGATCATTTGCTGCGCATACCGCAATGCTTCGCTCATCATTACGACAAGGAAAACGATTTTATAGCCCTGGAGGATGTTACTTGCAGAGGATACAATTCCATACCTCGACAGAGCTGTCTACCTTACGAAGAATGTAAAATCTTTTTGGAAGCGATCGCCAGATTTCATGGGATTTCTTTTGCTTTCAAGAACGAAAAGGGAAAAGAGTTTGACGAGATGTCCCCGTTGTTGAACGAGACTTTTTATCGAATCGATGTTTATGAAACCTCGCTCAAATTATTTTACGTGAGTACAACAATATTAGCTCGTAGAAAAGGATTTTTTCATAACCGACATCTTCATTTACAGGACGACCTGTTCAGAGTAGCCAAAGACGCACTGAGCAAAGAGTACCCCGGCAGCAGAGGTGAAACTGTTTTCAACTCGTACCAGCCTGACGATCTGTTCAAGAAAACAGTGGAAATATGCACCAATACGAAAGCTGAGACTTCAGTGATAAGCCAAGGTGACTCGTGGGCGCCCAATTTCATGATCTGCGAGGCCGTGTCCGGTAAACCCGACGTCCTCATAATCGATTTCCAAATAGCGCGCTGCGCTAGTCCGGTGTTGGACGTCATTTTCTTTATTTACCAGTGCACCGACAAATCCGTCAGAGATAGGTATTATGAGGCACTATTGAACGACTACTATGCCGAATTGTGTAAGACCATGAGAGTATTAGGAGCTGACCCGAATAAGCTGTATCCAAAGGACGTTTTTCAGAGCGAGGTGAGTTCGATTTGAGAGAACAAAAATAGAGTTGATGAATATCGAGTAAAAAAGTATAGCTTTGAACCATTCATAAATAAAAGATGAGCTCAATAATAAGCTTTCACGGTGCGCAAAAAGGTCGTGTACCTGTAAAAAAATAATGACAATAAAATGTAAATGCACGCGTCTTTGCTCGACACAAAAAATCGTAAAAAGTTGTCGCATTGACCTTAGAACAAAAAGCGTTTGAATATTCATCCAACAAAAATAATTATTTTACACAGGTACAAAAGTGCGGATTGTATGGATTGATGTTTGCTTTGGTAAATATACCTTTGAGCCTGGTGTCGGAAAATCAGGTTTTCGACTTGGATTCGATAAAGGAAGAGGTTGCAGACATAGGAGATTTGGATAGTATGCCGAATTTAGAGAAATCAGAGGACAGAAGGCGGCTTGCAGATGTCATCTTACACGCTGTGGAGAACAAATTTATATAGAGAATTTATATACAAATGGTAAATTTTCTTTACTAATAAAATAATGCTATGGTGAGTAAAAGAGTAAGTATAACGTAACTTTTTAGCTCAGTAATTATTATAAGCCATCACCAAGGTGTATTTCATTTTAAAAAAATCCATTTATTTGAAACATTTTATAAGCATTTTTAGTGTAACAGTTATAAAATAAACATATTTAATCTAGGAACGTGTACAAAATACTCTTGTTTTGATTTTTATATATTTATCATTTTTTTACGTTATACTTATTTTATACAACATAACTGATGTATTGTAGGCAATTATCTGTGCGTTTTTCATTCAAATTGTTTCAGAGTTTAAAGTCAAGTGCAGTATACAAATATGTACGAATTCATATGCACATTGACAATCAAAGATAAATTGTTGCCACTAAATAATCTGATAGAGTATCAAGTAATTTATAGTATAGGAGTTCATTACATTACAAAACCCAGAATTTAAGTAGCACATTGCATTATGAACAAAAACAAATATTTGCACTTCCACTTCCATTAAAAACTTTGGAAAAATCCAAAACATGTGAAATTTTTATTCCATTAATGATATATTAGTTATTCAACCATATTCAATCAAAATACACATCATTCGTTCAATAGTTATTAACAACATTATTTACGACTGCATAATCAAGCAGTCATGGCAAACTATTTTTGCAGAGGTTACTTTTTACATTTGCACATGTACAGATCACACGTCGTTGCAAAACATGAAAACTCTGAACAAACACCACATTAGATTATGTGACTTAGGCAAAAAGTGTTTCCACAAAGCATGACTTTACAAGTTTTTATCATTTCATTGATAGGCCAAGCTTATTCATAACTCTTTTTTGAAAAACATCTTTGAAAACACGATTATTTTTTCTTTGTTTGATAAACTCAGTCTTTTAATTCCTTACTTGTTTAGAATGTCCTTTTTTCAATGAACATCAAGGTTGTATGACAGTTTGTCCTTACGGGGTAGAAAAATAAATATATATGTATTTCCTGCATCTCACGTCTCTAATCTTTTAGCAGAAATGTTACTCGCATCAAATATAGTAGTATCATCCTCGTCATCTTCATCCAAGGGCAATGGTCGCATTTCAACATCTTGTCGGTGCGCAAGAATCCCATACTTTCTGACCATTTGAGGTCTGGATTTATTAACCCTATCGAACAAAGACTCCAATTATTATTACCTAATAAAGATAATATTAAGTACAACCTCTCATCAACTTACCTTAAGCTTCTAAACGCAAGGTACATTATGACAAGTACACTGAATCCAAAGGTAACAATGATGGCTCTTTTCATAGCACCCACATTCAAGGAAGTATTGTCCATCGGAGACGCATGCTGCAATGAAAACAATAACATCAGAACTTTTTGAATTCCTATGAATTACTGACTATGACGTAATACTATGATGTACAGTGCCACGTCGTTATTTAAAAATAAAATAAAGTAATAAGCTCATCAAAGTAATGGCCTGTCAATGAACCAGTTTGCATCATAACAGGCAACACTTTGACGTCCAACATTAGGCATTTTTCTCAACACCCCACCAAAAAAAAAACCACAAAAACTTATTAAAAAAAAAAAAAAAAACACAAAGAATAAAGATTAAATGTACAGCAC
>JAPYYV010032075.1:0-14965 GCA_030522625.1 Copidosoma aretas | reverse complement strand
ACCCTATAATAGTTTATTTTGATGACAAACGTTTTGCACTGCATGACACAATGAACGACTTGTTTTCTCTCTATCTCTCTCAATTGACTCACTGACAGTATGCGTTCGCTGCATGCGTGTGCGTCTGCTCCTGCTTTGATAGCCCTCCTCCGTTTGATTTACATAGTTCGTTTGCCTATCGTTTGCTTATTATACGGGGCCGTTCTCACTCGCACCCATAACTCAGTATATCTATGTATACTCGGAGATCGTACGATAAGGGCCGATATGCGGACGATACGCGAACGAACGATGTAAATCAGGGGCTATTGAAGCCCAAGCGAACAAACAAACGAACGATACTTAGAACATAGGTTATAAACGTATCGGTATACACACAATATCCCTATAGAGATATATACAGATACTTTTATAACCCATGTTCTATCGTTCGTTCGTTAGCTCGGGCTTCAATAGCCCCCCCAACCTGATAGGACACGTGTTGTTTAACAAGTTTGTGTAACGAAATTTCCGCTGAGTATATGATATAAAAATGTATACGCACCGCGGGACTGAAGCAAGCCAGCAAGTGGCTGTTGCTTGTAGTGCCCTCGCTACGCTCTGGCGCACACTACAACAGCTACGAACTGGCTTGTTTTAGTCCCTTGGTGCGTAATATACTATTGTAAGGTCGATATTCCAAAAATCGATCACCTATAGCCTATCTATTGTGCTTTCAGTTGAATGTATACGCTTATTTAGATCGAGGAAATAATTATTTAATGTCTAAAAATATGTAATGTGTGAAATATATCTGTGGCTTCCCAGACTAAGGGCGCGGTCTCATGGAGCACGAAATCCGCATAAGGAACACATTTGAGCCCATGAGAAGGAGAGAGAGGTGTGCGGAAAAGACCTCTGTCCCACTCTCATGGTGGGCTCAAATGGGTTCTGTATGCGGATTCCGTGCTCCATGGGACCGCACCCTAAACTAGGGCTTCACGATATCGAGACGATACAATATTTTTCCAAATATCTCTCTCGATATTGACAAATATCGTTTACAGCAATATCGTCTCGTTATCGTCAAGTAAAACATTGTATCGATATTGTATCGAATCGAGATTATTGAAAAATCTAAGATTTTAGTTTTTGTATCTAAAGGGGAAGAGAAGGGCAGAAGATCAAAATTAATCAAGAGTATACAATAAATATTACGACTAACGAAGAGCTGCAAAATGAAAAAAAATCCCACTACACAAGTTATCTCTAGGAACGTTCTCAATAAATATATGTTGCCCGACAGGAGCCGTATTGCGGAACTTTAGCTTGCTGCCACTTAAGGAGTCTCATGTAATAGAAAAGACCTCAATTTGTCATAACAAATCTGTTTGCCTTATTAATTATTGAGATTTTACGACAAACAGATTTTATAATACGAAATAAAGGTACTTGATGTGTTGAAAAAAAATCATTTCATTAAAATTTCATCATTGCATGCTGTCAATCTTCTAAAAAGTCACTAAAAACCTAGAGACATTTTTTTATTTTCTGTTTGATTTTAAAATTTCAAAGCTTATTCTGTTCCTTGGGCGATCGCTCACAAATTAACCGACTTAAATTTTCGAAACTGTAATCGTACAAAAAGCGAGTTCAAATTTTCGTTAGTTTTGAATCGTTTGGTGATGAATAAGTAGATCTATATTTTGTTATACTTGGTATTTAAAATATTCAAATTAGTTAAGTTGTCGGTGATTATGTGAGGAATAAGATAAGCTTTAAAAAATTGAAATCGATAAAAAACATAAAAAGTTTCTGTTTAAGTGACTTTTTGGAAGATCGACAGTATACAACAAACGTAGTTTATGCAAAAAACGATTTTCCACCATACTGCGCCGAAAGAAGGAACTTTCGTCTCGCTTCGTGGAACGAAAATTCCATCTCCCGGCGCAGGATTGGTAAAAAATCGTTGCAACCCACGGGAGAAAACAAAGAATCCCTCAGAACCTATGCTTATCGCCCGAAGCGAAGCCGAGTCAATTACCTGCGATCTGAGACATTCTTCATTTTTCCTCCCTAGGTGAGAAATGTACTATTTTTTACAAACATTTTGAAACTTGGAATGTAAGTTAATAACTTACCATACATAAGTGGTTCAAATTTAATGAAGATTTGCCGTGCTGTTTCTGAGATATTTTTTTTTTAATTTGCGTGTTTTAACACGGTGACAATATTCTTGAATATTTAATTCCTATTACGAAGGGAACTTTCTCAATTTCTTAGTATTATTTTTATTTTCAACATAAAATTAAATAAATTGTTGATATAAAGATTATCGGTGTTCTCACCTTGTTAATATCGATATAGTCTCGACGAATTAAAAAGTATCTCGTCTCGATAACGTTTCAAAAAATCGAGACGAGACGAGACAATATCGAGAAATTATCGTCATATCGTGAAACCCTACCCTAAACGATTAAGTCTACTTTTGTGATTTTCGAGAAACTCGACTTTAAATATGGAAGAACTAATTTTTGCTAGCGCAAAAACTATGTGTTGCTTACTGTACCTTACGCTAGGTACTAGGATAAGGCTTTATTATTTTACATTGGCGATAAAAAAATGCAATCGACTCTTTCGCTACGTGTCGATTTTCGACTTATTTGGTTAGTCCGGAAACATTTACGAAAACTCTAAAAACGAGGACACCGTTCCCACTTGCTAATTAGTTGTCAATTAGTAGATTTTCATCATTAAAGCTCGTAATATAGTGGATTGTGCACTTATGAAGTGTAGAAAGTATAATTAAAACGGCACTGCGTTCGTTTTTTAATAACGCACACAACTGGTGGAGCGTTCGATATTTTTTTTTATATTTTACTATTTTTATCATACATGCTAAGTACTTATATGATAATAACGGTGTGCAACGAGTATAGTAATGTTGCCCTAAGTCCACAAGAGCGCACATGTCACTCTCGTCAACAACTGGTTAACTCTCGTATGCGACGTGCGGTGGTATACGACGACGGAGCCTACAATCGTACGCTGTAGGCTTAATGTAGGCTATAGGCCGCAATACATTACTAAACTGCTTGTAAAATGTAAAACTCCTCTTCCCAAACCTAAATTCAACCTGCCTTTAGCATGTAAAAAAATTAGCCAAATCCGCGTAAAATAGTATTGTAAAAAGCTACTGATTTGCATAAAATCTCCTCAAAAATGGGTGAAGATTACTAATTACAATATTCTCCTACAACTTATGCACCTCAAGATTATCAATACTCGCTGCAGCAACGATTTTTCATATCACTTATTCGGTTAGTCCGGGAACAGCGTCAGTTATTCGGTTAGTCCGGGAAAATTGCAGTTATTCGCTTATGTTTTGTACCTACTACAGAAAATGAGTAGCTCGAAGTATTCCAATAGTATATTTCGTACGAGTTCGGAAAGGCTTATATTTACGAACCGAGAAGTTTACGGCCCTCGCCTTCGGCTAGTGCCGTAACGAGGTTCGTAAAGAAGCCTTTACGCACGAGTTTCGAATACTATTTGCCGTAACGAGGTTCGTAAAGAAGCCTTTACGCACGAGTTTCGAATACTATTTTTCCGTCTGATAACCCAAAATCAAGCGGTGAAAGTGCTATTTTGAGATTAGAAGACGGAAAAAGTATTTTACGATCCAAGGCCGGTAAAGTAAAGAAAGTGTTGTAGTTTAATAGTTGTATGTGTTCAATAAATACATTAATGTATATGTACTATGTATAAGTAATGCTATGAATAGCGCTCTATGTATATTATGTATAGTACGCTAGACTGTTGTGTGCAGTCAGTCTATCTACTCTCGTCTCTCCTTAAGGCTTATCGCCTAACCACACGTTTGCTTGTTTGTCGCGCGTGTTTGCCTTATGTCTGCGTACTACAAGCCATTACAAAATACCAAAAAAATGGAGCATTCACCGGAATAAATTTTCCGAACAAAGACAAACTACAACAGTGTGAGAGCTGCATCGAAGGTAAGAGTGTAGAAGGCGCACACCCCAACCTAAAAAGAGCAGCAGAAAAACTCGCTCTTATACTCAGTGATGTGTGTCAAGTTCCGACTCTATATATGGGAGGCACAAGATATTTTGTATCTTTTTTTGATGATTTTTCCCGTGAATTGTTTACTTTTCCGTTAAAAAATAAAATGAAAGTGCAGTCAGTAATTAAAGTTTGTGAAGTTTGCCGAGAATCAAACGAATTGCAAAGGTAAAGTTTTTCGGAGTGACAATGTCACACAATATGTGAACCGGGAAGTGTCTAACTTTTTTAAAGATTTAGGAATAAAGCTCTCTGAAGCAAGACTGGACAAAAAGTTTTGGGGCGAAGCCGTAGCCACAGCAGAATATCTGCATAACAGATCGCCAAAGTAAATTCTCTCTGGAAAAACCACACGGATTGTGGTCCGGAGATACACCTAATATTTCTCATTTACGCGTCTTTGGATGCAAAGCTTGCGTGCTTCTACCCGATCAAAAAATAAATAAAACATCACCAAAAACCTTACAGTGTATTTCTGTGGGATACCCCTCACGTCAGTCTGGTTACAGACTTTGGGATCCCTTGAACCACAGGATAGTGATTGCCCGGGATGTAAGCTTTGTTGAAAACAGTCTGGAGTCAAGACACAGTTGTATTCCTACCAATAACATCAGAAGGAAATGATTTAATCAGGGGGCAGTAGCCTATTAAGGAAACTTCAGCTAAAATGATGGGTCCAACTGGTTCCGAATCTTACTTCAGTGGGGAAATTAGCTCAGAGAAAGAGTATTGTCGTGATACTTCAAAACGCCCGCAAAGGCAAACTAAAAAGCTAAAGCATTTGGATTACTTTGTCCTCTACACAGCCATAACTGATTTAGGTGAGCCGACGGGATATCAGGAGGCAGTCAGAAGCATCGAGCATCAACAATGGCTGGATTCAATGGAAAAGGAAATGTTTTCAATTTCCAAAAATAAGACTTGGACCTTAAATGATCTACCCCGGATCGAGATGCAATCGGAACAAAGTGGGCCTACAAAAAGAAAGTCGACCAAGACGGAAAGACCATATACAAAGAAAGATTAGTAGCAAACAATACCTTTTCTCCGGTGGCGAGATTCACTACGGTACAACTTTTTTTAGCGTTCGCCTCTAAATATACTCTGATCGTGCATCACGACGGTGCGAAAACAGCGTGTCTATATGGCAGATTGGAAGAATAAGTTTATCTACAGCAACCAGAACGCTTTGAGGATCTAAGAAATCTAGAATAATTTCTTTATTCTTGAAACAGCTATCATGGTCTGAAGTAGGGGAGCAGAGTGTGGAATCAGTAATTACAGAAGTTGCTCACTAGTATGTGCCTCACTTAATCAAATTATAATTCATGTGTTTACTCCTACACATCTGGCCGTTGAATCATAGTGATAGCAGTATTTGTTGATGTCATACTGGTTTTTACTAACAACAACGACTATTTGTGTACCTTTAAAACTAAGATGTCTGGTGTATTTCCAATAAAAAATCTTGAGATTCTAAAAAAATTCTTAGTAATCAACGTGGAAATTGACCAATGAGACAGTATTGTGAAATTAAATCAAGTGAGCTGTATACGATCAATACTTTTAAAAAATTGGTATGGAAAACAGCACACCAGTACAAGCCCCAATACCATCGGGTTTGGACTTGAATCTACCAGGACGTGAGATGTTAAATTTAAGTCAAGAAGAACTTGACAAGGTGAGTAAAACTCTCTACCGGAATGCAGTGGCATCTTTTCTGTACTTAAGCCAAGCTACCAGACCAGATCTGGCTTATGCTGTCAACCTAGTCAGCAGATTTAATAATAATTATACAGAACAACACTGGAAGTTGGTCAAGCATATTCTTATATACATCACGGTGAGCTCGGGTCACAAATTGTCATATTCTAAGGAGGCCAGTGGTCAGTTATAGGGTTTCTGTGATCAAGCTGGGCAGAAAATCCGAGTGATTGTCGTTTAACGACAGGATATGTATTCTCAATGCAGGATGGAGCTGTCAGTTGGGCCTCAAAAAGTCAGCAAACTGTCGCACTCTCAAGTACGGAACCTAAATACTTCTCTTTATCGAGTGCAGCCCAGGAGGCAGTATGGCTCATGAGGCTCGCCAGAAAAATTAGGATATAAAGTTATAGGCTCATTTCAGATAAGCTGTGACAACAAGGGAGCAATTTGCCTGACTGAAAATGCTAGTTTCAGCCCAAGAACCAAGCATATCAGCGTTTGCCGCCACTTCTTGAAAGAGAAAATAGAGAAGAAAGAAATTAGAATTTATTTTGCACCCTTAAGTCAGATAATAGCGGATAGTTAAACTAAAAATGTGAGTGCAGACATTTTAAGAAGATTCTGTGATTAAGTGGGCCTCTAGAAAGTTATAAACTAAGTGTTAATCGAAAAAAGTTTATTCGTGCTTTTAAAATTGTGCATCAAATTCAATTTTTAAAAGTGACTATTTCTTTTCTATATATGATGAAATTAATAGACAATTTATTGATTAGCATAATAATATATTTATCGAGGGAGCATGTTGTAATTTAATACTTTTTTCTACCTCAGGCACTTTTGCAACCCTGGTACACCCTCGGTAGGAAAAACAGTATTCGACACTTATGTGCATCCGACCAGGGGGGTCTCAATGGTCCCTCGGGCATTGCTTTGCGAGCGCCCTAGGACCCAGGGAGCGCCCTGTAGAGATGCAGATATGTGACGAAAACTACCATTATGTGTTCAATTAATACATAAATGTGCATGCACTATGTATAAATAATGCTACACTGAGAGAAGTGGTATTGAAAACTTATAATAAGTATATTGAAAATTACTATGTTTTTTAGGAAAGCTGAAACATACTATCTATATTAGAATATTTACTATAGTACATAGTAAAACCCGATTAAATTAAACTTTACTATGGCGCTCTGATGAAAATTTGCTTTCGTACGTAGTAAATTTTATTATATAAATAATTTTTCTATTTATTAAACGAAAAAAATTATTTTTATTTATGTGCAGAGAATTTATTTGTGATTTTTAAGGTAGTAGTCGACCCACGGTCACGCATGCGCAGTAGACCTCACATGGTCAGGAAAATTTTTTGCGTGTGTGCGTGTACATGTCCCGTTCTGCTTCTATATAGATGTATTAGCTCTGCTTAGCTGTCAGCATTCAGTGAAAATTTTAATCTTTCGATCAAGATTATTCAACTACCATACCGCTAAGCATATTCATTTTTAAAAATTTTATGTATTATAATATTTTACGTAATCTGTTAGTTTTTTGTAAAGATTCATCGTTTTTTTGCTAAGTGATCAGTGGTTACGTTGCTCTTGGAATGACTTTTTCTATGACATACGTACTAAAACTCTAAACTTTGGAACGCAATATTTTTGTTTAAGCACCCCTAAGCCTTCTAAAACTTTAACAGTAGATCACAAATAGTTCAAGGAACACATGCTCAAAGTTTCAAGAAATTTCATCGTCTCGTCATTTCAACAACTACTACCTTAATTTAATTTTTCATACTTGAAATTGTATATTTTCTTAAGCAATGAAAAATTAATTTTTAAAAATTTGCTCCGACTGAGACACGAACCTCCAAGCTGCAGCACAGGAGTCCAATGTCGTACGCACCGGACTACGATGAACTGTGTCTTGTATTGCATCAATATAATATAAATGATTTCGTGTATATTAATATAGCATTCCAGACATATTATAGTATCAGTTATTTGAAAAATCTTTTTTATCAATAAATCTTATATTACCCAAAATAAAATTACCCAAAATCCTACAATTTCTTATTATTTTTCACTCATAAGAAATTAAAATCACATTCTGTATGTGATACACAACGATGTATACAATAAAATAAGAAGTCAATGAGTTTGCAATAAATTTAACCAATGATAAGTTATTGATAAACAGTATTTGTCTGTACGTACTAATTAAAAACTCTCATGAATACACAAATACGTACATTAGTATAACCTCAAACTCGCTTTGAAACTCCGAGCCCATATATTTTATTAAGTATATACCGCTTAACCTGATCTACAATTTCATCACAAAAACCCGAATAGGAAAAGATCTTGACAGCCAGAAAGTCATAGGCGGGCCAGGGATGGCTACTGGCGCATCCTCAGCCCGCTTATGGCAGCCAGGAAGTTTGGCAGCCATGAATGGCCCAAGTATTGCCTGGAATAAGTCAAAATACATGTGTAGCAGACAGCCATTAGAGATTTGAGGTTATTTTACATGTGATATATAGGCGATAGGTTTTTGTGTTTGTACATATATTGAATAATATATTTCATTGTTATATTAATTAAACCAAAGATGCAAAGATGGATGAAGAATTACAAGAACGAAATCGTTTTTTAAACCATCGAAAGTTAAGTATGCAGTACAAAAGACGTGTTGAAAGTGAATCGGAAAAAGAAGTCAGGCATGAATTGGAAAAGTTGGAAAAATTAAGTGGAATTTTAGCTCTAACTTTGGGAAAAAATATAAATAAAAGTAAAACTAATTTAGATGATGATGATGATGATGTTGATGATGATGATGATGATGATGATGATGATGATGATGATGATGATGATGATGATGATGATGGTGATGATGATGATGATAGACATGAACAATTCAAATTTTATGTAAACAGTTCACAGTTGTACTGTCTACATTGGGAAAACATTCATTTTAGTGTAAGTAATTTACTTATTTTAGAATACTGTTTTCAAGGTCTGCTATGACTGCTATGCATGTTACTTTCTGGTCCGATCTCGGGCACTGTGTAATCAAGTACAATCAGCTGTTCTTGGCTGCCAACATCGGGCCAGAGACGAAACAGATCACAGCCTACACAAATTTTCCTATCTCGCCAGAAATGGACCGCGAATAGAATTCGTGGCACCACTCTCGGGCCAGACGTGCGCCGAAAACTAATTCCTATTCGGGAAGTACTATAGGATACAGTAATTTTTACTATGATAAATAGCAATTCTGGAGAATCAGAAATTTTGCTATTAGACATGGTAAATTCTACTTCAAAATGTAAGAAACATTGATAAGTTTACAATACAATGTATCATGTTATATAGCAAATATTATGACATCACCATTTTAACTAATATTATGACATCACCATTTTAACTTGTTAGACATAGTAATTTTTATTAGTACTGTATAAAAATTTTTGTACGAATACCTATTACAATTATTATAAAAAATATAATAAAAATTACAATAAACGTTATAATTTGCGTCATCAGACGAGTATGTCTCACCTTTCCTAAAAAATATAGTAATTTTCAATATACTTACAATAAATTTTTCAATACCACTTCTCTTAGTATATGGATAGCGCTTTCTGTATGTTACGTATGGTACGCTAGACTGTTGCGTACAGTCATTCTCTCTGCTCTTGTCTTTCCTTAAGGCTAATCGCTTATCCGCACGTTTGCTTCTTTGTCGCACGTGTTGGCCTTGTGTCTGCGTACTACAAGCCACCATTGAATACTATTTCGTTTGTTATACTAAGTGTAGTGTTTTATTAAATCCGCCAATACTCCTCAATCATTATATTGTGTAATTAGCCATAAGGGCTTATCATGTAACAAAAGAAAGTCTTAGATCATCGAAATATTGTCGTTCGAGGCGAAGCCGAGACAATCTACGACTTCTTTACTTCAAGCCGTTGGTCGTATACTATATTTCGGCTTGACGAGACCGGAATGGGACAACTTTGTTTCGCGCAGCAGCTAGGAAGTTGGCGCTTTCCGGCCGGAGGGCAGAAATTAGTAGTTTTCGTCACAAATATACAATTAGGACCCCCCTGATCGGATGCACATGAGTGACGAATCCTATTTTTTCTGCCGAGGGTGTACCAGGGTTGCAAAAGTGCCTGAGGTAGGAAATAGTAATTTTAGTACGAGATTAGAAAGGCTTTAATTTGCGAACCGAGAGGTTTTCGACATGAGCCGTAGGCAAGTAACGTAACGAGGCTCGTAAAGAAGCTTTTGCAATCAAGTTACGAATGCTATTTTTTCTACCGAGGGTGCACCAGGGTTTCAAAAAGGCCCGAGGTAGGATAAAGTTTTTTTACATAAAAGTATTCTAAAAAAGTATAAGATTTCCTGTCTAAACTCAATTTTGAACAAAATGAACTCAATTGATTAGTTCAGGAAGCCAAAGATATATATATCTTAGTTGGGCTTCACCCCCCTGGGCGCTCTGCATGCCAACCCTCTATTTTTAATGATTACTCTGGGATTATAAAGGATAACCATGGATAGCATCCTTCCTTTAATAAACAATTTTAATTTAAGTTATAATTATACAGGCGTGTTATAGACTAGACAAAGAGTAAAAAATACTTACGGGAAATCCTTAATTTGTTTTTATTTTTTTAATTGCCTTCTAAATATTGTTTTATGTAACATAAGTATTTTAAAACAGAAACGTACGATTCCATTTTAAGTTATGAACAACTTACCTCCGAAAATCGGTGTTTTTTTCTGACTAATAGGAGTGGAGTTACCTTTTTATTTATTTTTTATTTTTTTTTTTTAATGACTGACTTTGTTTATCAAAATTAGGATGTGAAATTGAAGCATATGATTGTTAAAGTGCTATATTGTTCGAGAAGTAATTTTGCAACTGCTTATTGCTCTTTGTATTGTTGTTCCGATAAAATTATAACACAACGTTTCCCCATACCGTGTAAAAAGTTGACCAGTGAGCGGGACTTCCCCTGCGGAATATTAATAATCAAAATATTAACAATGACGGTATGCCCTTTTCCTTCCAAGGTTAAGAAAATTTTTGTGTATAATACAGCTTTATCCTATTAAATTTTTCTGTAACCTAAATAAGAAAATTAAAAGAAATAAGTGGGTGCCTACACAGTTTATTTATTTCTCGCTTTTCCTTTCCAGTTAGACAGAATTTTTTATTTCCTACCAAGGAAAAACAAAATATTTAAAAAAATATATAATTTACACCATGTATAAAAAATATATGATATAAATAAATGACTCGCTTACTGTCTCATTCGTTTAGTCTATTATAAAGGTTAGAAAATCAATTATTTCGAATCTTTCTCCCTCCAAAAATTTTTATCGAATGTGAATTTTTAATTTTGAAACAAAACCTTTTTCCAACTGTCATGAATTCCTGACCTCGTGCATACGAGCCTTGTACCATGTCGACTTAACAAGAGCTACCTCTGTTTTTAGCTACTTATCACTTCCTTCTATATTGCGGCTTGTAACCAAGTTTTTATTTAAATATTCATTAGCTGTATTTTTTTAAATTTGTTAATATTTTTCAATATAAATTAATGAACAATCCAACAATTAATTTAATAAGTTTTTCAAAACTTTGAAATAATTCATATTAGTTGCAGCTTTTATAATAAATAATGTTTATAGAAATATTTCTTTTATTTCATTAATTTGTTAATTTTTAAATAAATAAATTATGCTTTACTCAATTTTTACACTTTTTTCAAAATTTTTTTCAACATATTTTTACCATCACAATAATTTTTTATAATCTGTTTATAAATACAATCTTCTACTGATGAATTATTTGATTAATATTGCGTCTTATTCTTTATAAATTTTTTCATTGCTGAATAAGGTCATTTATGAGTTACGTTACATTTGTTTACATGTAATACAACCTGATTCAAGATTAAGTAGTACAAGTAAATGTTCATTATTATAATTTCGCGCAAGATAAGTCCTTTATTTATGAAATATTAGAATATTTGTTAAAACTACACTTAATTATCAAATATCCTAACCCCAACGATAATTACACTACCTCCGATACATTGCTGTGGGTTGTTTATGGGGTTCCTGCGAGCAGAGATACCAAGTAGAAAATATTTGTGTTAGTTGGTATCACTGCTGTAAGAACGTATGTGTAAGTGCCATCATATATATGTATAGCTGTATGATAAACAAACATTAACTGCTGTCACGTACATTACGTATGATTCCTAAATTGTTTTTTTTTGGAAATAATGAAGAAAGTTTCAAATGATAAAAAACTAACTCTTAGTTATCAACATGAGCACGTGATTGCAAGGAATAAAAAAAAAACAATTCTTTCGTAAACACTTGCAGTATAATTTCGGAATATTTATAAGCGCGTGCCTTGCGTCTCAACAAAAAAAAGATGAGTTTCTGCAACTACCTTGCTAATACTACGACTCTATCAATACCCTACGGAATATTCGGAATTCTTCCAGGGTTACCTATATTTAGCAAGGTACCATCTGAAAGCAGAGAATATTTACTATAATACAGTAAATGTTTGAATGTGTAACTCGCTGTTTACGATTACAAATAATAGATGTTTTCAGGTTGCTCCATAATAGGTCGTTTATAATTTGCAAACTTCGATAGCAAATATCTACAAGTTTTTCAGGTTCAGGGAGGTTAACAAGGAAACCGTTGGAATCAGAGTGTTTTGTATTTTCATGATTCAGTTGTAAAAAACAAAAAATAAGTACATGGCCTTTGCAGCTTGTATGCACTTACTATTATTTTTATGATATTGGGTATAGATAAAATAATTAAGAACAATTATTTTTGTTGATATTTGCACTAAATTTGGGATCGTTTCAGAAACGTTTCAGAAACGTACGATGCTATGTGGGTTTTTAAAACATTTTTTTATACGTTAATGGCACTTTCTTCTATACTTACTACAAACACACGATTCTATAATTACTCATGAAATAATTGTAACAACCACCGCTTCCACTCACTTAAATAATAGAAACAATAGATAGTTATGACTTTATTTGTTCTTCCTTCGGATGTTGAGTTGAAGTATATTAGGTCATTTGGTTAAAGTTGAGATTCATATTTTTGCTTTTCTATGAAATTACTATGAATTAGTGGAAAAATGATGTATTAAAAATATTGTAATTGTCTAACGTAATTTGGTGATTTGGTTTTAGGTAGGTGAGTTTTAATTTATTTTAATTTATTATTGAGCTTATGTGTACGTGTCAAACTATCTATTATCCGTTTCATTACCGGTATTACTTTCTCTCACATTTATTATTTTCTGCTATAGTAGAACAAAGTTGGTTATTTTTAGACGTAGTAGTAGAACACTATATTAAATCACATCTTTTTTGTCAAGCAAATATGTAGCTTACTTGCCATAGCATCTAATTGGTTTTCTCTGTTGTAAAAAGCATGTGGTATCGAGCCAATCTTGTCTGTTTACATCATGATGAAAAGTATAATACACCTACATATTAAATATAATACACGGATGACAGTGCTAATGATATATTTGTTCACGCTAACACTCTCCGAGTCAGTCGGAGAGACTCAAAGACATATACATAGGTATACTGTGCTTACATTTTTACTAGCAAAGTATATCTATGTATATGTCTCTGACTGTCTCCTAAAATGATCGTGAACAAACCTAATATTTTGTATGAAAATAAACATTTTTCTTGATTGGGCCTCCTTAGCCAATTACATTTTAGTTATAGTTTGCTGGATTACAACGTAAGCATGGTTTACAAGGGCCTGATTTACTTTTCACCATGTCCATAAGTCGGTTGATCTGTCCGATTCTGGTAATAAGGTATGATTATACTATGTATGTTATCCCGAAACACAATAGACTACTCTGCTTGTATTCGGAATCACTAAATAAATTATTCAATAATTAACAGTTTAAGCAGGCAATTCTACTTGGTTGTTTGGTCTTATGTGCTTGGCTTTTATTTTATTTAAATTCAGTATTAAAATGAGTTATACGGGTCTTTCAGTATCTGTTACATCAGCGTCGTGACTGCCGTTGACGTTTTATATCAAAACAAATGTTTTTTTTTTCACAAATATAGAGCTCACTTGCCCTTAATTCTTATTATTTATCTACATTGTCAAAAGCACATGCTATCAAGCCAACCTTGTCTATTCAAATCATAATTGAAAGTATAATACACCTTCACAATAAGTATAATACACAGAAATATGTTGCTAATGATATTTTGTATGAAAAAAACATGGAATCCGATTGGGAGATCTGAGCTTATCGCTGCTCCGGTATAGTTCGCTAGATTTCAGCACACTCATGGTTTGCAAATACGTGTTTTTTTTTGCACCATCTGCAAGAATAGTAGTTTTCGTCACAAATGTGCATCTCTCCAGGGCGGTCCCTAGGCCCGAGGGCGCTTGCGAATCAATCCCCGAGAGACTGTTGGGACCCCTTTGATCAGATGCACATGAGTGGCAAACGCTGGTTTTCCTACCGAGGGTGTACCAGGGTTGCAAAAGTGCCCGAGGTAGGAAAATATTATGATTATACTCCTTATTAGGCGATAAATGATCTATCAATAAAAATTATAAGCGTGCGAGTCTATTTGGTTATTTGGTTGTATGTTCTTGAGTTGTATTACATTTTTATTTAATATTGTGCTCGAGCGTGCGGATACCTGTTACATGACTCTTATCACTGATAGTCACGTTTTATTGTTCTGCATCTATCTATTTACCGAGTAAGTGGTGCGGGATAAATAAAAAATCCCAAGGGGGCTGTAAAGGAGTGGCCGGGGCAGCAATAGAGTTGTTTTTGGCAATGTTAGACGATGTTCAAGGGCTTTGGTGAGGGGTTCGTCTGGCATAGAAATAATTCGTCTGTTTTCTGCCCAGTTTGGCGATATATGTAATTTGGGTGATCTATAAAAATAATCATTGGGTAAAAATTTCTAAGTTTTTGAGGGGGGTTGACGAAGCCTGAAAAATTTTTAAGTTTTTGAGGTATGTTGAGAAAGTAATAAGGTGTATGAGGGGGGGGGGGGGGGGGGCGGGGGGGGGCAAAAAAAAGGGAAAAAAGGGCTGTTAGGGCAAAAAACGCAGAAAACAAAGGAAATTTTTGAGGG
>JAPYYV010032073.1:0-10553 GCA_030522625.1 Copidosoma aretas | reverse complement strand
CATTCCGATAGCAATCCAGTGTACGCGAGTGCTGCGAAAATGGGAAAGAGGCAAAAGCGCAGCGAGCGAAATCCGCTCGAGTACGTTTTCATTTGCCCTCAAAGTGGATTGCGGCCGAATACAGCCAGCGCTGCTTTTAGCGCGAAAAATCGCGAAATCGCAAAAAAAAAGAAAAAAAAAGACAAGCCAGCGCGCGACGGTGCGCGATAGGCAGGCTTTGGCCCGCTCGAAACGTAAAAAGCGGGGCGAGGCGGAAAAAAGAGTAAAGCAGGGAAGACGAAGCGTTTCTCATTACGCGGCGTGATTTACGCGCGTGCCGGTGGAGGAGGCGGAGGAAGAAGAAGATTTTTCGGGAAGCCGGGCGACGGGGGCAAAAGTTGAAAGAAAAATAAAGCTCATGGGGTGCAAAGTTGAGGGAAGCGCCACAGCCATGGAAGCCATACATCGGGGCAGAGAGCGCTGGCGGAGGACGACGTCGGGCGTGAAATTTTCCATGCGATCAAATCCGCGGGGCTCCGAACTCTGCGGGCCGCGTCGATCGATTCGGGGCCCCGATGCGGCGAGTTTAAAAAAAAAAAAAAAAAAAAAAAAGCCAGGGCGCTTTTGTTCCAACGTTGATTCGGAAACATTAACGAGCCCCCGAAATATATGCCGTACAAACACTCGTCGGCCGTCGGGGGCATAAAAGCCTTCGGCGAAACACTCGACGCGCGAACCGTTTGGACAAATAGAACGAAAATTCGAGCGCTCCTCCTCGGCCGAGGAAAAAGAACAAAAACGAGCGGAAAACGAAAAACCTGGCGAGCCGAAAAGAGCCGATCTCGAGGGGAGGGGGGATAGCCACGCATTATACAACCCGCGGGCCACTTAAAAACGCTCAAACGAGAAGAGAGCACACGGCGAAGGAGGGGCAGGAGGAGCGCAAAGCGTAACACGAAAACGCGTTTAGCCTGTGCACACACATACACGTGTATACGTATTGTACAGACGGACGGTCGAGCCTCGAGAACGTTTTTTTGTTTCGGCTTCGGGAAAATTCGGGAAGCCACCTGCTCGCGTTAACGTACGATCATCCGCGCCAACGTATCCCGGTGGCATCCATAATGTACTCCGCACGGAGCGCGGGAAGGGCGGCCGAGTAATAATCGCTCCTCCTCGAGTGCTTACCTGTCTTTTGTGCACCCCGTTTTTGCCTCTCGACAAAAAAAGTCTCGCGAAACGCGCACGCCCGCGGGCGGAAGTTTAATATTTCAGCCAACAAACATCGACGGGCCGCGTCGCTGTGTTTGATGTGCGGCGGCTCGCGCCCGTCTCGCCCTCTGCACTTTTGGACGCGGTGTCTTCCGTATCGGGTATGTTTGTACGAGTGTTCGCCCTTTCGTTGTTTGGCCCTTTCTCCGCTTCGTTCGTGGTTTCTTATCCTTACAAAAGTCTCGAAAAAGTTACCGGGCGACGAAATAATGCGAGGAAACGTATGCTACTGATTCCAGGGTCACATCGGCGAGAGTCCATTCGACAGCGGCTCCTGGGGTAAGGATCACTTCCAACCGGCCACGGTTCCCTGGCAGGCGAGCGCACGCGGCCACGGCCGAACAAACGTGAGTACCATGCGCACCCGCATTGTTCTTTTTCAATTTCGATGTTGGAAAAAAAAAAAAAAATACTCGTTGGGCAGCTCAAAACCACTGTCCCGCCAGCGATACAGAGCCGAGGCTAAACAGCCCGTGCGGTCATTCGGACCGCAGCAACGGGGCAACCAGAGAGTAAGGGAGGGTAAGGTCTGCGTGCGAGACTGGGCATTTAATCCCGTTTAATAGACTGTAAACGCACGGAGGGAGGGAGGACCGGGGGGCAGCAGAGCTTGCGAGGAATTTAATGGACAACTGATACCAATCCCCCGGCGCACTTTTCCCTCCGGCCGAGCGAGCGGGGGCTAATCGTCGCGATGGCTCGTTAAACGATGCCGGGTTATCGGGGATCGGGTGGACCGTAAGGGGGACGTGACGACTGACCGTCTTTGGGAATTTATAGGCGCTCCCTCGCCCCTGCCCGGCTCGTTAACGAAGATGTACGGGAAAACTACACTTGTAGCCGCGTTTGATCGATACGCGTCCGCTTTTCGGGAATTCATCGTTGCACGGTCATCAACTTGGGCGATTCGTCATTTTGCTCGCCAAGTCGCAAAATATCGCTCGGCGAGAATCGAGCCCGGCCAAAACACGCGGATCAGCGCCCCGTAATGGTGATGGCCCGAGTCGTCATCATCCGAGTCCCGTGAAAAGCAGGATCGCCGAAATTAGCGTTAATTACCGCCGCGGCTCCTCTCGTCGCGCTGCCATTTTTCTCTCCCCCGGCCTCGGCCAGAGGGCCTAAATCACCGTGACAATGCCAGCGGGAGCGGAACGACCGCGACGCCGGAAAAGAGAGGGAAAAAAGCTCGGAGGATGAAATTTGTAATTCCGGTCTTACGGCAAGGAGTCGCCCCTCCCTCAACGGTCCGTACAAAGAATGCCCGGCCGCTCCTTCCACTTATTCTCTTGTAAGTACAGATTTCCTTCTCCTCCCACCTCCCCGAGGCTGTTTCCGACGCGCGCGATCGTCGTTGTGTTTCGTCCCCGTGTTTTGCATTTCTCTGCGCACCTCGCTCGCGACAACGTACAAGCCCGTCAAGTTCAAACAAAAATTGATTGTCAAAACAACAAAGTCGAGATACACGTCGCAACGTCTCGCATTTTTGCGCGATCGCTTCCTGCGCGCCGGTTTCTCTGTTTGGACGAAACGAGCGTCCCTCGCGCGTATGTATGTGCGCCAAAATAATCGCTCGGGCGATCGGCTGTTTTTGTTTTGGTTCGCGAGGCGGTGGAAAGTTGCTGTTATTAACGAGAGGCACGTACAAATGCCCGCGATCTTGGCTCTCGGAATCACGTCCTCTGAATCGCCGCGCGTGCCGCAAGTTGCGATGTACTTGCGTGCTCGATCGTTCATGCAAATTTGGACACGAAAATTTTAATTTTCTCGCGTTGGACACATTCGCATTGAGAACCGATCAAAAACAAACCGTGCCAACAACGGGCACATAATACGTAAGAACACCGGTCGTGTGCCGATGCACCGGAGCTCGCATTACTCTACCCGCGGCGCGTGTTGATCAATCCGAGCGAAATACCTCGTACGCGCTATCTCGCTTTCCGAAACGCTGACGACCGCGTCGTTCTTCGTCTCCCCATCCTCGGGAAATGAATGTCGCTATTAATAATTTCTCATCCTTCGCGGCGCGATTAAAACAAAAAGCTCTTATCACTTCGTGCGGCAACAAAAGAATTTTCGCTAAACACTCTCGTCCGTTGTAGTATTATATATGTAGTAGGTACAGGCATCGCGGAGAGATAACGATTCGCGCATGCAAATGACGTATCGAGAAACGAGGCCGCCGAGAGAGCTAGCCTCGTACGATCGCTGACGTTTGTCGCTGGCGTACATTTATTATGTGTACACTTTTTTCTTCTACACACCGTACACTCTCTTTCGCTGTACGTACGGCTATTCCCCGCCAAAGTTCAGCTCCTCTTTTTCCCATCCTCTTCTTCCGCGCGCGCGCTCGCAAACAGCGACGCACGTGTTTATGAGTTTGTTCTCGCGTGGGCGAAATTTATGCCCGAGCCGTGCGAGCACGCGGCGTCCAAGCCGCTCTCCGCGAGGCGAGCGAATTGTTTGCCGAAACCGTTCGAGCCCGAAAATTGAATTCTTTTTTTTTCTCAAACATCCCAAACCGCGAGTTTTCACGGGCCGATCGTTCGGTGTCTCGCGCGGCACGAGTTCGGGCACCCGCGGTGACGGACGACGATGACGCGCGGGAATCTTCGAGACACCTGCGGATGGAGGATCGTCGGCCGCGCTTCGAAGGATGCATCATCAGCCGCGTTTCTAAAAATGTGGCCCTGAATTAGTAACGAGCACCGATCGAGCATACTCTGTCTCGGTATAATTCGCCCAACGTTTAGTGTAATGGACGGTAGGGGGTGGAAAGAAAGGGAAGCTATTACGCGCATTTATTATTCATCGCGCGGGGGGGCAACAAGAGGGAAAAAAGATAAAATGATCGGCCAACATGACGATATTAGTATACGAATGCTATACGTAAGAGTGGCACGGCGAGCCGGCTGCATGCATTATTTGCAGGAGAGCTTGAATAAATTGAATCCCCGAGGCTTATCGGGGAGCCCCGGCGACGCGCGGTATACATAGCCAGGCATTAAGACGTCTGGGCCTTCGACCTCTCTCTCTCTCTCTCTCTCTACTCCTTTTCTTCTCTCTCCTCTCGACTGCCGCAAAACGCACCAGCACCGGCAGCCACCTCTATAATATCCACCCTCCCGAAATTTCTCTCTGCGCCACGTATTATCCCTCTGCTCTTTATTATTTTGTAATTACGCCGCGGCGTCTCCTCCGAACGCCAGACCCGTTGGGATTAATTTTTGAATCCCAACCCGCCCGCGGAAGAGACGGGCTTTTATCAATTCGTGAATACTGGATTCGCCCGAGTTTTAAAATTTGAGTGACGCGCGGCGCTGCGCGTCGGGTCTCTCGGATCCCTCCTCGTCTCCTCGCGTCTTCTCGAATTCGTTCCAAGTGCGCGCGAAAAGCGCGTCGAAAACTCACCCCGCGCGCGTAACTCTCGACGCTCGACTTGGAAAAAAAAAAAAAGTGGGGGATTTCCACTTGACCGCGGCCTCCGAAGACGCGCGCGAACGTCCCCTGAATGTATAAAAACGACGAGTTCAAACAGAGGAGGGCACAAAGTGAAACTACAAAGCCGAGGCGCGCCCCGCCTTCTCCGGAAAGTGTACAGGAGAAGACGGTCCGATTGGTATGCAAGGAGACCAGCCATTCATCTCGCGATCTCCGGCGGCTCCCCGGATATAAATTAGCTTTTGTTTAGCATTCAATGCCAGGAGCCGGCCGGCCGGTAACACGCCGGTGCGATTCCGGGGAGAGAGAGAGCGAAGGAAGGAAGGAAGGCAATTAATGCGGCCGCGGGCCAATTAAACATTAGCGAGCGATTCGCCCGGGGCACGGCGGCGGTGCAGGGAATGGAAATCGGTCGGCGGGAGCTTGAAATTCTGCGCCGGATGGATGGGGAGGGCTGGTTCGACCTCGGCGGTGCAATGTACAGCGCGGGCGATCGATCGGGCGCCGAACGAAGACGGCCGAAAGTTCGTTTGGTTTGCTGTCGAGTGTACCTTACAATGGTATGTAGCTTTGGTCGCGGTGCGCGGGGAAAGATCAGCGTCGTGATGACTACTGGGTACGATTTTTTTTTTTTTTTTTCAATCTGCGAGCGATCAAACTGGAGCTCATCGGCGATACCAGGGTGATACGCGAGATTCGGGAAACGTATCGGTGCTCTTACCAAAAAAGTATCGGCAATGATGCATGGTAATTTTGCATTGCATATGAAGTTTCTAATGCCCCGAGTAGACGAGACCGAGTCCAAAACTGCCGTCCCGAGAGAAGATACGAAAGAATCCTCTTCCACGGGGATGAAATAATACCCTCGATCGATCGAAACCGCGGGAGATTCAGAGCAGCACGGATTCACCCGAATGACGCGGCGGCGGGTGAAAGTGGGTCTCTCGCCGGCACCCTCGCCAAAATTCAAAACCGACCCACTGACTGCTAGATTTTCCCTTTAACCGTATGAAAAGGGGGAGCCGGCCTCTCCCTTTCCTCGCACCCGTTGGAAATACCGTATAGTTCGACCGCGGGGGGTTATATATGTATATACGCTCGACTAGCAATCATACATCCCCTTCAAGGACCGTCGAGGGGGGGAGGGGGGGGGGGCCACTCATTTCAACTGCACCCTATACTATGTATACGCACCACGTATATTCTATAGGTACCCTGGCTGGTGGCTCTCACCCTTCTCGTTCTCTGCGCCTTTTTCGCGTATCGCGCTTGAAAGGCTATTTTTAAAGCGATCGCCAACACTCTACTCGATCGCCCATTTCCTCCTCGGTCGGCGACAGGTGGCTGAAATTATTGTCCTCCAATTTTCAGCAAACACACTTTGAACGTCGAAACGTTCAACGATGCGCTGAATATCATCGTGATTTCGCAACGTTCGAAATTATAATCGAAATTGTAACACAACTGTACAGCCGATCTGGAAGAAAATATTTTTTTCCAAACCCCCCAAAAATCATGGAACAATCCACGCGCACCACCAGCTGCAGAGCGCCGGTACAGCGTGTACACGATACAGCAGATCGCCGGTCGCATCATCGTCTAGCCGGCGTTGAACTTTCCCCGCTATGAACCCCCCCAGCCTCGTGCACACAACACAACACTGTAAAGCAGCAGCAGCAGCACAACAAGTGGGAGTGGGGCTGCTCTTCCCGCTACCCCCTGTACAGCCGACGCGGCTGCTGCAGCAGCTTCCGCCTCCCTCCGCTGGCTTTCGGCGCGCGTCGCGTCCCCCCCCCCGCCTAGCTCCGTCTCCTCCGGCCGTCTCTCTCTAAACAAGCCCGCGTGTATACGAGCGCCACCCCCGTAACTTCAGCCACGCGCGTTCCTGTTGCTTCCTCTCTTGTGTACCGCGCCCATTGCCAGTGCCCACGTTGCTCGGCCGCGCAACAACACGTGCTCGGCGGCGCGCCGACTGCTCCGTTCGGGAGCTTTTTCTTTTTTCTACCCCCGCCGAGCTCGCGGTCGTTGGGTGCGAATGCGGGTTTTTCGTTGTTTTTTTTTTTCCCCCTCCCGCGAGACTGTTCGCTGCGTCTTTTTCGATCGGATTCCGGATCGAGGTGCTCTCGCAGAGTTGCACTTTGATTCGTGGCTGCGTGGGTTTCCGATTGTCCGAGGGTAGTTTGGGGATAAGAAAAATTAGGGGACGCACGACGTTTTATGAAATCGTTCAAGTTACTGGGTGCATAGCTTGCAGCCTCGTACTTGACATGACTGGAATTCCTGATGGACGGTATATACAACGATGCGACATTTTTACCGAATCCCGCGAGGAGTCACATTGACGGAAATCGGTTGTCGTTACTTTTGCAAGTAAAAAACGGGAGAGCTTCCAACAGTACGGCCGATCCAAGCAAACGCAAGTTCATCGCAGAACACTCGAGGGTCGCAAGCACTCGTAGACAAAAGCCAGCGCTGAGAACACCAAACTAGTAAAGCCACGCACAAGCGGAGCCGCACGACAAGCCGGAGCACGCACACACGAACACCAGATCCAGAACGCGGCTCGCAAACAGACGGATCGGCGTCTCTGGGCTCGCGAGCCAAGTACCATACGAGCGCGATAATTAGCGCGGGGAGCTTGCGCGAGCAAATATAATTGGCAGACCCGACCCTCGCGTCTTCAGTCCTCGGCGGATATAATGCGTCGATGCACGCACGCGGCGCGCGTCTTATTGTCTTTGCTCGGTAACCGATGGCGGTGCTATTTATTCGGGCTCCCGCGGGGGCTCTTGTTTTTCGAGAGCTCGCGCTTGCCGGGCGGATGGAACTCGAAGAAAACAAAACTCGATCATAGTTCCCGGAGTTGTACGAATTCCGTACGAAGCTCCGTGAAAATTCAGTTTGTACCGCGCGCGCTGCCGAACACCATACACGAGACGACCATTATCCGCAGTCGTCGTTTCCAGGAGCAGCTGCTGCTGCACCAGCGGCGAAAGTAACGCAACATCCGATATCCTCCCGCTGCTGCTGCTGCTGCTGCTGCTCGTGAAATAATATATCCCCGAGGCGGAGCAGTAACTGCGACGCCGTATATATTTCCCGTGTACAACATTATGCATAGTCGTGGCACAGCTGTGCATGCGACTACAGCAGCTTTGTACTTAGTGTATACGCCAGGAACGTAGTTTCTTCTTCTTAGGATTGGTCGTTCGACGGAGAAACTCGCGCGAGGGAAAAGTAAAAAAAAAAAAAAAGCTCGCGATGGAGCGGGCGCATCGACAAGGGCACGCGACCGGAAATCCTCGACGAGGGCCGTAAATTTCCTTCCCTCGCGATCCACAGTCGGGCTTTTCTTCGTCCTGCGGGGACGCGAGGCAGAAGCGCCGAGTGCTCTCCTGGAGAAGGTAGGCTGGAAGGAGAAGATGGAGGAGAGCACGCTGCACTTGCGCATTCTCGCCTCCTATGATGCTTAAACCCCCCCGAGGAAGAGATGGGGCGGACGGTTGGTGATATCCTCTGCCGTTGGAGAGAGAGAGAGAGAGCGGAGGGGGAGGGGGAGACTGCAAAAGTTGGTGCAACGAGAGAGCTTGCCCCCCCGCTACTTACCCCTACTCCTCCTGCTGCTTCGCTTCTTCTCCTCGATACCCATATACGAGTGGGGGAGCGAGGAGTGTACAGGACTTCCTTCATCCTTTATACCTTTCCGTCTGCACAGCATGTGCTCGAGAAGTATATCAGGTGAAGATGATGGTCTGTTTCTCTCCAAAAAGTCGGTATTGTGCTGATGACGCGGTGCTCGGTCGAGTGCAGTCGTCAATGAGTGTACGGCGCGTGAATGTGAAAATGTTTCTCGGTTTTTCGGTAAAATTCGAGAGAAATAATTAACGCTGCTTTCTTTATTTTCGTTTTGCCTTGGATGTATACTTCGTTGCTGTGATAATGTTTACTTGCGATCCTTTGCAGGATGAGTTTTCTATTCGGACTGACCTACTGAAAGTAAAAAACGAAGATAGTGTCTTTTGGACCCGTACTTAAAAGATCCCAAATTACTGTCTTGCCGAGATTATGAAATTTTGATGCGATGATCGAAACAAAAAAAATTAAAAACCAACCGTAACACTAGTGACTACTTTGAGATTATTCATTTCAAGTAGATTCCTGGGTCGACACATTTTCACAACGATCCGTTGTGTCTCGAACGCTAAACTCTTGTAGCCTCTAGTCTCCCACACTAGACCGACTGAGCTACGCCAGCCGGCACGGAAGTGGGCAAATTTTTTGAAACAGCAACAACGCAGACTCGACGGATTTGTCGATCTTGTAAATACGGGCCGCGCTCCTCGTGTATAAAAACGTGACATGACCAAAGCTTGTACTTCTCTCGAACGGCGGCGCATCATCGTTCCCGGAAAACGAAACGATGCGCTCCGTACCAACTTATCCTTACGCTTTCGCAGTGCATACAGTGACTCTTGTAATACGACAATACTGGACGATAGGACTATAACGATTGTGCGCATGATGATTGAAATAAATAATCTAAAAAATACGTTCACTCGGGATGGCAAAAAAGCAATGGGTGTGAAAAATCGCGTCCGAACCACCATCGTCGAGCCCAGCCCTCCCGCCCGGTAACTGTATATCCATATACACAGAGTGCATTATCTACCTATACGCTCCACCATCAGACAGCGCGGAGGACGAGAGGGAAGGAAGAAGGAGAGAGGCGAGAGGAGCGCGCGTAGGCGGACCCGAGAGCCGGGCCAGACCCGGTAGGCGTGTCCTCGCGGCCCCGGCGCGTGCAGGTGTGCGAAGGTGCGCGCCGAGGGAGGGGGAACACACCGCCGCCGCCAATGGCCCAGCCACGCCTTTCACCCACGAACGAACGAACGACCGAGTGAGCGGCTACCTATACATACATATACTGTATACCTACATACTTATGCTATAACCGTAGCAGTAGTTGTGCCGGTTGAAAGCTCTCGGAGCTTTCGGAGCTCCGCGCGCAAGCACCACCACCGAGAGAGCTCGGGAACCGGGGCCGAGAGGGGAGGGAGAGCTCCGCCGGGTCTACCGCAGTGGTAGGGATACGTCGGAAGGAGCCGGGGAGAGAGTGCGCTTCATCCGGGGCTACGACTGCACCAACCCCCCTCTCCTCCTCCTGGGAGGGTAGCCGGGAGTCGGTGGCGGGGGGGGAGGCTGACACGGGGTTCATGTCAACGTCCTCTCTCTTGCGGATACACGAAGCAGTAGCAGCAGCAGCAGCAGCAGCTTCGCTATATCCCCCGCGAGACGACGATGCTGTATGCATGTATAGCTCGCTGCAGTAGCAGTGGATATACAGCCAAGATAGAGCGCGTCTCGGGGGTTGGTCGCCACTGCTGCTGAAAGTCCGCGGGGGCTGCTCTGCTCTTGCTCTCCTCTCCCTGATGGCTCCTGGCTTTCTTGCACCCCGATGCTGCTACGCTGCTATCTCGCCTCCTCGCCTTCCGGCACGGAATGCAGGACGACGATGCCACTGCTACTGAAATATCGGCTTTATATATATATGCCACTATCACGTACGCCCATCTCTCACATATATATATGTATATATACACGCGTACCTTCTTCTTCCTGCAGTAAATGTGCAGGTATCCACTGCACGTATACGTGTATATATATACATATATCAGTGCTCTCGCCGAGACTCTCCGCGGAATGAATTGGGGTTCCTGTCTGCTGCCGTCGGGGATGGGAAAAAAAAAAAAGGAGATACTGCTGTGCAGCTATATATCCACCAACGCTGCTCGTGTCGGCTCCATATACAATTCTCTCTGTCACCTGCTCCGTACGTACTATGTACCGATCGAGGTTTTTTTTTT
>JAPYYV010032057.1:0-14618 GCA_030522625.1 Copidosoma aretas | reverse complement strand
TTGTCGATGGCTCATCTTACCCTACTAGGTTGTATACACTTAGTTTTACCGAATATCTGCGCTCATCGATGGCTCGTCTCACCTCACGCTACTATTTCTACTTTGTTCAGCTCAATGGCTTTGCTCATCTTAACTCACTCTACTGCCTCTACTTAATTTTTCCTTATGTCTCCGCTTATCGATTGCTTGGCTTACCTTACTCGAATCCTTCTTCTAAATCTTTCTTGATTTCTCTGCTCGTCTTACCGCACCCGACTGTTTTTACCGAGTCTTGATGTCTCTGCTTATATGACCCCACTCGACTGCATCTACTTAATTGTACCTAACGTATCCGCTCATTAATGGCTTATCTTACCCAACTCGACTGCTTTTACTGAATTTTGTTCAATGTCTTTATTACTCGTAGGTGACTCGTCTGCCCTTATCCAACTTTTTCCTTTTGGTTTTGCTTTATGTCTGATGCTCATCGGTAGCTTGTCTTACCTAATCGTCTGTTTCTCCTTGATTTTGCTGGACTATTTCTACTTTTTTTTCAACTAATGTCTGATCAGTGATGGTTCGTCTTACCTCGTCCAACCATCTCTACTTAATTTTGCCTGATTTCTCTGATTATAAATGGATCGTCTTTCCTCACTAGACTAACTCTACTTGATTTTGTTAAATTTCTGTTATTCTCGTTGATGACTCGTCTTAACGCAACTGAGTATTCCTACTTAGTTTTACCTAATGTCTTCGCTCATCGATAGATCATTTTATCAACTCGACTGTTTTTACTTAACTTTACCTCATGCCTCTGATCATCGAAGACTTGTCTAACCTCACTTTACTGTTTCTACTCAATTTTCATAAATGTTTCTGATGCTTGTCGTTGACTTGTCTTACCTTATCCAACTATTTCCACTTTGTTTTGTTGAATGTCTCTGATCCTCATTGATATCTCGTCTTGTCGTTCTCGTCTGTTTCTATATATTTTTGCCTTGTGCCACTTATACGTGTCGATGGCTCATCTTACTCCACTTGGCTGTATCTACTTGGTTCCACCTAATATCTGCGCTCATTGACAGCTCGTCTTACCTCACCCGACTGTTTCTACTGAGTGTTTTTTATGCATTTGCTTATCTTACCCCGCTCGACTGTTCCTACTTAATTTTGCCCACTGACACCGCTTATCGAAGGCTCGTCTTACCTCAATCTACTGTTTCTACTTGGTTTGACTTAATTTCTCTGCATGCCTTAACTCACACGACTTTTTGTACTCAGTATCACCTAATAGGTATGTTCGATCACGTCGACAGACCCTAAACCAAAATTAAACACATGTTTTTGACGTCATTGATCCGGTCAGACCGGAACTGCTCCGAACGGGCGAGAAATGTTTTAAACGCTAACTATTAACCTCGCCTCTCGTTTATCTAGCTATCACAAAATTTACAACACTGATATTTTCGATTCAAGCAACTTTCATGAGTTGAAAAGCGTAAATGCTTGAATATGATGTAAGTACACTTATTGAAGAGGGACAAGGTTAATATTCATCATTTTAAACGATTCCCACCCGTTTGGAGCAATTTAGATCAGACCGGATCGATCACGTTGGTCACCGCAAACTTGTGTTTTATTTTGGACCGGGGCTCGATCCATAAATCGAACACATTTGATATCAAGGTCTCGTCTAATCTTAATTGACTGTATGTTTCGAGTCTTTCTTGCTGTCTCTACTCGTCTTACCTCACCCGACTGTTTTTACTGAATCTTAATGATCTACCTATCTTACCCTACTCGACTGTTTCTACTTTATTGTTCCAAATGTCTCCGCTCATCAATGCCTTATCTTACCCAACTCGACTGCTTCTACTCAATTTTGCATAATGTCTCTAATACTCTAGATAACTCATCTGCCTTTAAGTATATAACTTTTTCCTATCTGTTTTGCTTGATGTCTAATGCTCATCGGTAGCTTGTCTTACCTCATCAACTGTTTCTACTTAAATTTTCTTGACTGTTTCTACTTACATTTATCTGAAGTCTCTAATCACCGATGGTTCGTCTTACCTCGTACAACTATTTCTACTTAATTTTGCCTGATTTCTCTTATTATTAATGGATCGTCTTTTCTCCCTTAACTAATTCTACCTAAACTGGTTTAATTTCTCTAATTACTTTAATACACGTTCATGACTCATCTTACCGTATCTAACTGTTTCTACATGATTTTGCTCGACTGTTCCTACTTAATTGTAGCTATAATACCCCCTATCCGCTCATCAATGGTTTATTGTACCAACTAGACTGTTTCTTCTTATTTTAAAGTAATATATCCGCTTATCGGTGGCTAATTTCACCAACTCGACTGTTTCTACTTAATTTTTTCTAATGTCTCTATCGATGACTTGTCCTATCCCACTTGACTGTTTCTACTTAATTTTCATATAATGTTTCTGATGCTTGACAATGACTGGTCTGATCTTACTCGACTGTTTCTACTAATTTTTGTCTTATGACTCTGATGCTTGCCAATGGCTTGTCTTACCTCATTTGGTTGTTTTTTCTTTATTTTTTATACGATGGGCAGTAAAATCAGGACTCTAAAAAGTTGAAAGTATTCAGGATAGAGTTCTATTTTATGAACTACTGAGTACAAAAAATTTTGTTATGTACATGTGATTAATAAAATCGAAGATCACGAATAGCGTATGTTTTTATGAATAATTAACAATTTAATGACTCCCGCCTTCATCAATTACGCATGGAAAAAAAATTAATTTAAACTACCTAGTTCATTAATAAATGTGTTTTCTTATAATTTTCTTACATTTTTTTAAACATAAATAGGCATTTGCCAACCATGAAACCACTTTAGCATATTAGACCTTGGAATTTATGCGTAACAGAGTGAAACACACCGCGCGCAACTAAGCACAAACCAAGAGGAAAAAACAATGATTTCGACCAGCCACCCAAAAAAAAACAAACGAGAAGGGACAACAAAAGAGGAGAGTAGGTGTAACAAGAGAACACACTCGACGCGGAGATGAGGCATGTGGACGGAAAGAAGAGAGGCGGAACCAGGTCAAAGCACGAAAGGGCGAGCGTGGAAATTAAAAAGCTCGTGAAAAAAAAAAGAGGGGGGGGGGGAAGGGAAGAGGAAAAAAAGAAGAAAAAAAAAGAAAAAAAAAAAAAAAAAAAAAAAAAAAAAAAAAAAAAAACGGGGTAAGAAAGGTCGCCCGGGTGGTTTTACACGAGATCGAGTGGGTATACGACGCGGCAATTGCTGCTGCACCAGTCCTGCGTCCCGGCACTTTCGATTTACTGGAAAATTGTTCCGAGGACGCTTACATGTACTTTTTATCGTTGTGTGTATGGAGGATCGTCGAGTCATCGCTGGCGCCTAGGCGGGTTTGTACTTCTTTTTGTTTTCCCCAGAATTAGGTTAGCCGGGAAGCATCGCGTAAGAATCACCCCGACGGGTTAACGTTAACGAGATTAGCCGTTCGGCTTCTTCGCGAGATTTATTGGGCGATAAAATCTGTCGGACCGTAATCTTTTTTTTCGTCCCCTCGCGTTTGTAATTACTTACAGTCTCGTTGCACCGATCGATGCCGCCTCGTTTCTTTCGGCGCTGAGTTTCGCCCCGCGCGAGAAGTACAAGTATACGAAGGGAAATCAAGTTCCTTCGGCTAATGGGGGACTGGCAAAATTGCGAACAAACAGCGAAACAATGGCCGAGTGCTATTGTGCTCGCTCGAGTGACAGCGGACTGCTGGCATATTGTTCCTGAAGTCGCGTCTGTCGGGAAAAGTTATAATTGCATTCGAGCGTCATTCTTTGTGGGTCCAGTTTTTATTTTGCATTACAGAGACTACACAGCGAGTATTTCCGACGCTGCAATTCGTGCCCTCGGATTGCCGGATATCGTCTCGGGCTATAAATATAAAAAATTCTCTCGAGTGGTATTCACTGCATCCTGTATATCGATTTGTGTTCCCCCGCGCTGTGCCAAAAAATGGAGCGGGGCATCCATTGTTCTCGCAAGGGGACGTTGTTAAAATAAATTTCGCGCCAAATAACTTCTGGTATCGCTGTGGTGTATGTTACGGCTGACGAGAAATGAATGGTCTTGATTCGAGTGTCGCAATGAAAATTCTCTTTTCCGCAAAATGCACGCATTCAGGAAAGTTTCCGGTAGGTGTCCGAGGTCTCTTGATAAAATGGGCAATGCAAATTGTTACCATCGCTCGTGAAAGTCTAATAGTCCTCCCGCGTCTCGTGAAAAATCGATTAATGCGTTTCTCTCCGGGTTGAGTGAAATATTGGATGAGCTACAGCTGCTATACCTCTTACGAGAGATTCCCGCACTCTAAAGTAAATTGGCTGTAAACCTTCTGATACATTATTTCTGAAACTTTTTTAATCAGTCGGATTAAATAAATACAAAACTTTCGCTATTCAGGAGGTGAAGTTTTAATGAAATCGCGCTGTTTAGGTTTTTTTCACTATCGCTCCCATCCATCCATTGCTCTGAATTTGTGTTTTCTTAAATTATTCTAATAATTGTTAATGTTTTGAAAAAATTTACTTATAATGGTATTTACTCTACGAAAGTCATGAGTGATAATTTAGGTCTTATCAAACTTTGACTGTATCTACTAAGGTATATGCAGCAGAGATACCTTTTATATTTTGACGCGTTATAAGATGAGTGATTGTTGCTTATTTTTCAATTGATAACATAATATTCTTATGTACATTGTGTAAGTATACACGTTGTTATGTTAGTTGGCTACACATATGTACATACACAATCCTGTCATGTTGCAGCTTATTATAATCTTAATGAATCCGGAAATCAAGTTTTTGGCGATATTTTACATAAATTATTTCGCTTTGTCGTATTCATAAATTCAATAACTTTGTCTTTCGCGTTTAAAAACAACTATTTCAAAATGGTACACAATGAATGATTTATAGTGCAAGCGATATGCCATTTGCATTGCTGTCTTTCTTACTAGATGAGAGAGAAAGAGAAACAACAAGAGACTCTTAAGAGTAAGAGAAATGGATCAATGCAGAAGTACATACAGTTTATTGAAAAACTTCTACTTGCCAACATTGATCTTTATTAAATGTTAGTTTTTGGGGATAGCCATTGCTTCCAGTAAGATCAGGAAATGGGTTTAGAAGTTGGCACACTTACCATGATTCTAATGACAAAACTTGCGTGTTAAAGAGTTTCAACAATTACTCCAAATTCAAAGACACGTCCCTAGCTAAGAATAACTAACTCATTTTTATTCTAATAAAATTGTACGGTTCATTTAGAAAAATAATTACAAAATGATGTTCATAAGGATGGTTTCCCATAATCTTTGCTCAATGTCGATATATGTGTCTACTAACATTTAGAAAAACGATGATATACTATAATCCATGAAGATGACTGATTGAATCGGCGAAAGCCTGTTATGAAGTTTCAAAATATTCTTCGACAGCTCAAGTACTTATCTATACCAAGTGGCATCATTCCGGTTTATCGGATTGGCACCAGCTCTTTTGGGATCGCATGAACCTTTATGCGTTAGTTTATCTGAGTTATCGATGGGAGTACTCATTAGTGTCCTCTTTTTTCCAATCGAACGTCAACAATTTCTCATGGCTTTTCAAATGATGATAAATATTACCCAGAAACTCGTGCGATATTTTAATTTCAAGCTCATCCAAAATGTTGTATCAGCAAAGTTTCATGCTACTCACAGGAGACTTTTGATTTACTGCTACCGAACCTTCAAAATTTTCGCTAATCTCAACACTCTGTTGAAAATAAAAATAAATAACTTCAGAGGCACATCCATCACCCAACGACTCGCGAATCCATTAAAAATCCCCCCGCGGCGCGATTCGAGTTCCCCAATACCACACGATCCCCTGCAAGTTTAACGCCCATCCCCAACTTTCCACTCCCCGCCGCTCGAACGAAAAACTCATCCGAAAAAACACAGCCCGAGTGTGTTATCATTTCCACCCGTGGGCCATAAATCATCCTCCCCCCCCCCGTCCTCGGCAAACTTTGCAGGAACAAAACCCCTGTATACAGACACCGCGCGCATACACGCCCGCGAAACTCGGCCAACGACTCGAACTGCAACACACGGCGCGTCATTCGCGTGCACGGGGTGAACAGAGAGGCTCGCCGAAGAAGAAACCCCACCGGTGATCCACCGCCCGGACTTCCGCTTCCCTGCCGTGCATCGGCTCATCCTCCTGTACCCATTTCCCCCCCGCCCCGTGGGCCGTCATCGAGGGCACCCCCCCGGACCACAGGGGGCACGCCAGCATACGTACGGGAGAAAGAGACGACTCCCCCTCGGCGGGCTGCTGCTGGCCGGGGGTTGGAAGTCCCCGCTGGCCGATGCATCGGCCGCACGCGCGCGCGAGGGAGAGCCATGGCCCCCCCCCCCCTCTCCCCGCAGGGGGCCGCGCGCCGCGCCGCGCGCGGCTCGCCCCNNNGTTCCGCCCCCCCCCCCACCCCCCAGCTGAGTGCGCGACGGTGGTGCAGCAGTGGTAGTCGATCGCCGTGCGGAGCTGCGGCCGGACCGCGACTGCGTCCGCTTGCTCGCGCGATCTTTTCGCTCGTCCAGCTCTTTGCTCGCGTTTCCCTTGCGTATATCCGGGATCAATCAGTTTCGGAGCGGGTGGTGCCCGGGTGTCTTCGAGCCGGCTGGGAAACTCGAGTGCGCGCGACGACAATTTTTTAGTCGTTTGATGGATGGTGACGCGCAGGGTTTTGGTACTGTTTTCAGATAAAGTTTGGGTTGCTGCTGTCGCTGGTCGGAGCGTGTCGGGGATGCAGGTGCGATCGAGGCGGGCGTCAACGATCGGCGCTGCGCGAGATCGTCGGGACCTGCGCGCGGTACGGTCGCCCCTTCCCGTTGATGCGGCTGCTACTGCGGCTGATTGATTGTCGCAAGTTGTACTGTACGTACGTATAAGCGTGCGGGTGGATTTTTCGATTGGAAACTGTAATGGAGTATCGGGAGATTGATCGGAAATGATGGGGGTCGCGCGTGGCTGTGAGCGTACGTGTGTGTGTTTCGTGCGATGTACGACGGGAAGTAGAGAGGGTGAGTTGTGGCTCCGGGGGTTGATTTAACACGTGTGATGCGAATGGTTGTAGTTGTTATTTACTTTTGCGTATGTGTGTGCGTTGCTGAAACGATTTTTACTCGGTTGGTCGTTTTGTATTACACCTGTATTTTTTGGAAGTAATTTTTCGAGAGGGAGTGAAAGGTTTTCGATCAAAAGTGCTCCGTTGTTTGGTTTTGACACGAGTAGTATTTCAAATGCTTCGTGAGCGAATTTTTCACTAAAAACCTAATGCTTTAACATTTTTTTGATCGTTATATCATACAGCGCAGTATTGAACACAATTTTTTCCATGCATCACATCAAAGTACTTTAGAATACAGTAATTAATTATTGGATCGAATAATTGATATTGCATTATTATGCGTTAATGTATCGTGGTATTTTTTTTGCTGCAAAACACTCTTTCAGCCCTGTGTTCATACCCGAGTCTGCTCGTGAGTGTTTTAAATCACGTTTCATTTTAATCGAACAAACACTTTATACATCTGCACTCCTGAATTAGCCAGCGAGTTCCCGTGCGAAGCGATAAATCTTCGATCGCTGAATACACGAGTACTTCATAACGCAAACAAATTCAGCGCATCCCGCGTGGCTCGCCGAAATCGCCGAGAAAAATGATCGATTCGCCCGCCCCGCTCATTAAAACCCATCGGCCAGCCGCAATCGGGCCGAGCGGCGCACCAGCGGGCAATAACGTTCAATCCGTTTCTTTGATTCCCCCGCCCTCCACGTACACCCCCAACCGTTACCCCAACGGCACACGCAGCACGACCGAGGCGGTGAATAACGGCGCGGCCGTAAGTCAAATTTTATTAATCGCCCCTTCGCCTGATACCTCAATCGCGTCCGAACCCTCGGCGGGCGAATGGAGATTCATCGAAGGATTTTATACATCGAAGGATTTTTCGCCCGAGAATCCCGACAACTCGGCCGTCGAGTGTGAAAAAGCGCGGGTGGGGGGGGGGGCTTCCCCTTCTCTTGCCCGCCGGGAAATTCGATCCTCCGTCCCGGGGAAAAATCGCTCGCGGCGGCCGTTTATTTCTGGACTTGTTGACGTTACTTAGCTTCGCTGTGTGCGTTAGGAGCTGCTGCGCCGCAGTGCCCGGCTGTCGGGGCGCAAAGCTCGACGTGAGGTACAGCACCGCAGCGACCACTACGCCCGAAGCCGGAGCGGCCGATTATATCTATTTTCTTTTCGACGAGGATTTGTGGGAGCTTCTTTTTTTTTAAGATGAAAAGGGCACGGGGGATATCAGTGGTGGGGGAATACGAAGGATCGGGCTGTGCACTCGGGTCCGCCGAGTGGAAAAATAGACTTTTCCTGCCGACGGGACACTCGGCGGCGTGTGTATGCATGTATGCGTACACAGCATTGGCGGGACGCGATTTCAACGCCCGCGAAACGTACGTCCTTGCGAAGGGTACATGCCCGCGATGTAAATCAAGCAAAATTCACTGCGACAAATTTCTTGCTGCTTGCATGATTCGTTTCGTTTCCCAGTCACGTTCAGGGCCGTGCAAGCTTTTCCGAAGATTACCCATCACGGGTACGAATGTGTCGGCTCATCCTTCAAAAATCCCTCCGCAATGGTGTAAATCACTTCGGTATTATTCCTTTGGCGTGACTCTCCGCTCCGGTATATCACTCCGCGTCACCCCGGACGTGAACAAAACACGCAACGGTGTACAGACTCGGTCACCCATCAATCGAGGCATTAGAGCCTCTTGAGGACACTACCGTGCGGGGGCGGAGAACCACTTTGCCGACAACAAACGCCATTCTGTTTGGACACACGCGCGCGACGTTGAATTATTCTTCGCTTTTCGTGAAAAAACAAAATAACACGCACGCATCCGCCGCGGCGCGAAAATACCCATTCGGTCCGTCGGATCATCAAAAAATAGCGCGTTTTTTCTTTTTTTTTCACGCGAACAACAATTGACGGGCATACAACGCATCGCTATCGTCCTGGATTCTCGACAACCGCGACGTTCTCCACCCTCATCGATTGTTATTGTTTGCGTGAACGATGGAAAAAAACACGCGTCCAATATTTTTTCAACAATCCGTCCTGGGGACCGAGTGGAGCGTACATTTTTTTTTCGGCGCACGCTGTTGACAACAACACCAGCAGCAGCAGCAGCAGCAGCAGCAGCAGCAGGCTCACATACACAGGGGCTCGCGAGCGGCGCAAAATTTTTTCCGCAGGACGATGATAAATTAGTCCCGCCGCCCTCGACGCGGGAAAGAAAAACAACAACAACAACGACGACGACGACGCACGCGAAAACTTGGCGGACTCGCGTGATCGGCGGGGGCGAGTTTTTCTTGTACGCGTGCACGCGACGCGTTACCGATCCCCCCCCTGCCGTCGAGGGAGTGCCCGTAAAAGGGTAGAACGGGGAGGTCACGGGTATACGGAGGCCGGATTGACGTCAGCCCTCCCCAGCACGCGGAAGAGGTAGCGCCCCCTTTTTTACAACCCCGGCCAGCGCGCGCGGGTAGTTCGAGTCTGCTGTTGCTGCTGTTACGTACATGTACGTATGAGTGTAATAGCCGGTATGTGGCAGCCGAGCCCAACCCTTCACTTTTCTTATGCTTCCGTCCGTTCGGTACACGCGGTTATCGTTCCCGCAGGGGCGGCCTTCGCGCGGATGCGTGGTCGAGGTTCTTTTTTTGTTTTCGTGCCGAGTAATGGGCAGGAATCGTCGCCGCGCTACGATTCGGAATAAGTTTTCGTTTTTTTCTCGAGCGTTCTTTAATTTAGACGTTGACCCACGAATGTGAACGAAATAGACGTACCGATGGTGATTGGAAAGTTGCGCGAGAAAGAGTCTGTTAGCACTGTGCACGTATTTTTTCCTTTTTTCTCGTTGCACCTGCGTCATATTTGTTGTTTGCATCGCGTGAAAAAAGAAAAAAAGTACGAGTCGGGCATTTTTCCATGATCCGCCCGACGGAGCCAAAAGATGTTTGCACATTTTTCACGCGAGGTGCCTGTGAAAAAAAAAAAGAAATTTCCAACGCCCACTTTCGCACGGCGTTCAATCGATGTGCGGAGTTTGCAACGCAACTCGTAGCGATGGAGCGCGACGACGGAATCCGTACGACGTACATTATATACCGTGCCCGTCTCAAGCGCCAGCTGTTTGCCCAACGCCTGCCGGCACAGTACCCCGAGAGAAGCGCAGACCCGACGCGATCCAATACAGGTCGAATCGATTTTTCCCGACGCATACGGATGAAATCGGCCGAGAGCGAAGAAGCTTCAAATATTCACGGGGATCCGTTCGCTCGCGCGCGCTTTTCGATCCGGCTCCCGCGGTGCCCGACGCGCGCGCGGGGGGTAAATTTCCCAAACGACGGCCCGGCGCGAGCGACGGGGGAGGCGCGGGTAATCCGCTTTGAGGCGTCTCCTCGCGCTGGAAGGAGTTTCGGCCGGCTCATCGCCGCGCGACCGTTTTGCTCTTGCGACACTTTGCGGGGGTTTCTTGCCCGACATTATCATTGTCGCGCGTGCTTGAGTTTTTTATTCCCTTTTTTTCCATTGGATTTTCGGTGGACAATTCCAGCAGTGCTACACAGGAATTCGCGTTCCAACACGCAAGAGGAGATCGCACGTTGCGGTACCCGGTACTTTTTTTTGCGAAACGTGTAATTATTCGTCACTACGGCGAATCGCATGCGCGCGCTGGAACGATCGAACAGTCATTCGGACGGTTGCATGATTTTCGTTACGCGGAATTTTTTTTTTTTTTTCCAACGAAAACCAAATGAAATATTCCCCGAGCATAGATTATACACGTACCGATGAAGTTGGCAGTCCCTTTATCGCCTTGGGTCATCATCATTAATGCCGTCGCACGAATGGAGTACTCCAGACTGCAGCTACACCGTGTCGATGTGCAGGGTATCGATTAAATATATTTCATATCTTCCACGGCCATCGGTTCGAAAAAAAGAAAAGTCCGTATCTTCCGATAGAAATTACCCATCTACCGCGTACACCAGCGCGCAACAATGTTTCCCCGAGCTCCCGAGGATAATAATACCTCAGCGGATCAAGAAAAAAAGAGAGAGAAAGAAGGAAGACGGAGCGCGCGTACAAAAAGTGCGCCCGGGCGCGAAGATCCCAATTCTCGGGGGCGGAGGTGGGGGACTCGAGACAAAGAGCGCGCTCGCGGTATAATTCCGCCTCTGACCTCCTTTCCTGCTGATCACCTTCCCAGGTGGCCCGGGCGGGAAAAGGGGGGACGTGTAGCAGGTCGCGAGCGGAAAATTGAAACTCTGGCCGGCTGCCTGGGAATCGATTTTTTTTGCAAATTCCACCCCCTCCCCCTTTTTTTGCTCGGGTGCGCGCGAGCATCGTTTGCCGGGTAGCTGCGGGGGAAAGGGAAAGTACAATGGAACTCTTTCGCGGTGGAGTTTCGATTTTGGTTCTAAAATTTCGCGCGGCCGGGGCGATGAGACGGGAGAGCTTTTCTATCTGGGGTAAGAGGTGCTCCTCTTTTTTTTTGTTCTTTTAATACTTCGAGGCCCTAATTTCGGGAGGACGGGATGAAAGTGTCGTCCCGCTGCTGATTGGAACGGTCGGCTTGATGGATTGCTCGCGCAGAGAACACGCTGGGTCTCCTTTTCAATTTTGGTCTTCTGCTGGGGGTTCGAGCGTATTTTTGACCTAGTGTTTTTTTACTTGATTGAACTTGTTGGATTTTTTTAAATCGTCCAATGAGTTTTACACTGTACACTCCAGAGCAATTGACACTTACGTAAAATTGAAACTCGTAAAATTTTAACGTCAGTTGTACTTGGGCATAATTATGTTATAGATTTTCAAACTTGTCCAAGTACAATGTTTTTTCTTAAAAATACAGTGCACCCTTATTGCTGCTAAAAAGTATTCTAATATAATCACAAACTATAAAAAACATTTGATAATAGTACTCTTTTGTAAAAAAAATTGCCATGTACTTTTGGAGAATAGAGTTAAACCTTTTAAAATATTCCAATAAATATCGCGATACTTTATTTTTCAAACACATGGACACTTTGTTCCTCAATATTTCCCCCTTTCGAGCTACGATTTATTACCTTTTAGTTTTTTTTTTCACTATTGTCACATGACCGTTTTACAAGTAATAACTAAACAAAAACGTTCCAGGAAAATATGTTTCTCAAAACGTTTGTCAACACAATCGTACCCATTTTTTAGATTATCAGGTACTTACTACAAACGAGACAGCGACAACGTCCTGCCGGTGGATCGTCAAAATCAAAGTCCCCAGAAAATGTAGATGCTTGATAAAAAAAATCATGAAAACGGCTTCGCCTCGGCAAACAAAAAAACCCACTCAACCCCCGACGCAAATCAATCCCCGACTCCCCTCGGTGCCAGAGCGCCCGTAAAACAAAATCACCGCCGAGGCAGCCCCTGTACGTATCCGCCGCGTTTAGGCACACGAGAGAGATCAGCCGAGCCAAGAGAGCCGGCGGACGTCCGGAGGGGGCACGCGGTACTCTTCCTCCCTTCCTTCCCTCCCGGGGCGGACTTGGCGACTCTCGGCTCTGCTGAAAATTGATTCGCCACCGCCGCCGGCTGGCCTTGACTTTAGCGGAGCGCGTCGAACAAAAAAAAAACGGCACGGTCCTCCCGCTCCGCTCCTTTTCTTCCCCTCCGCGCTCGCCCGCGCACTCGTTACGTTCGCTCGCCTGCCGCCTCGCGCGGGTTACGGACTGCCCCCCTGAAAATCGATCCCCATCCGTACGCGTGCAGGGAAATTGTGCAAAGAGGGACAGCGGCGCGAGAAACGTGGCGAATACGTGCTCGGCTTCGCGCATGATTGCGGAGCTTGTTGTACGTGTATTCGGCGAGCGGTCGTCGATCGGAGATGTACGAACTACCAAAATGAGCACTCTCGGTTTTTATGCTCCTTTCCGAGGGGTGATTTTTGCTCGTTCCCCGAAGCAGGGATGGAAATCCAGCGGGGTCGGGGCGAACCTTTTCGATCGCGAGGGGCGGTTCGCATCGATTTCCCCGGATCCGAGGGACGGTGGGGGGGGGGGGGGGGGGGGGGGGCTGGGGGGCGCGGGGGGGGGGGGGGGGGGGGGGGGGGGGGGGGGGGGATTCTCCTGTGGCGCTCGGAAAAAACGCTCCGAGAACTTCTTTCGCGAATCTTTCGCCCCAGTCCTTTACGGAGCGTAAGGACGGAGGATTATTACCCGACCGCGCTTCGAGCCTCCCGTTCGAGGGATTCATCATCAGCTGCACGGCACCGCGAGCGCCGTGAATTATTAATAACGACAACCTTGCGATATTAACGTTTCGCCGAGCACCGCGCGAGCCGACCTATGCTCGTGTGTGCTCACACGTACGACGCGGAGCCGCTTCTGACCCAATTACTCGGACGGTGGGGGGTGGGTGTGTATGCATGTGTGAGCGGGGAATCGCGGATACGTATCACCCATCGCGTTTCTTCGACGCGCGGCCGCGTGTATAGACTGTACGCACGGCATATGGGGAAGGGGCTAAAAATACAAAGCCGGCGATTAAAAATGCTCGTACACGCTATCGAGCTGATGGCTGTGACTGGGTTTTTTTTCTTTTTTTTTGTCCTTCTCGTCCTCGTGAGTATTTTTACACCGATTATTGCGTATATGTCGCGCGGCAAGGGCTCTTGGGATGCATTTTTGAAGATCGCGGGGTAGTTATCATCGATCGTGGGATTGAAATTTTTGTTTGGGCGGCGCACTGAGAGAGACAGAAAAATTATAAAAATTACCGCGCATCATTGTCGTCCGAGTATTTGTAATTTTTCAAATCAGTAATTTGTATCGTTTTTACAATGATTTTTATCGTTGCGCACGGAGGAAAATACTGTCCAGCAGGGTAACAAAGGTAAAAAGTCCCAATAGACGATGGGATGCGACACCGAAGTACCACTATTGTGGCGCAGTAATTTTTACACGAATCTTCTTCTCCCACGGTGCAAAGATACATATACGCTCGAGTTACGAAATTTACTTTGACTTTGCAGAGTAGAATCATTAGCGAGTACGGAAATTCGACGAGCAGCAAAAGCTCCCCCGTCAACGTAATCGTCCCTAACTACCCGGCATGCACTTTCCAAACTAAGCTGTCCTCCCTCCCTTCTGCACTTAGCAGCCACCCCCTGACCCCCCCTCTCTCTTGGCCCCGAATGAAAATTAAACGCGGCGCGAAGAGCCCGAAAAATTAGCCCCCATAAATAATCCCGAGCGCGTAATTTTCGTCGCCACCCCAGCGGTGCCTCATAAATAAGCCCCGGCGCCTGTCCCCCGGACCTTTCCTCCCCCCCCCCCCCCTCCTCCCTTGGCAGATCGATTTTCTCCGCGCGACCGCGGTCCCGGCCCTTATCTCGGTGACATGTGTGCCTGCTTGCCTGATACCCCTCTTGCGCGCACCCCCGGGGTTCCCCCGCGCGCGGGTCCCCCCCCC
>JAPYYV010032052.1:0-14064 GCA_030522625.1 Copidosoma aretas | reverse complement strand
ATAAAATTCAATGTATTATCGTGAAATAATAATGTATTATAAACTCTTGTAGCTATAAAAGCCTTTAAGGACTTAATAAAGCTTTAAATAAATACACTAGCAAGTAGGTATTTATTTAAAAAAAAAAAAAAAAAGATTTTGAATTTCGTAAAATTAACATTCGAACATTCGGACAGTGTTTGTATTGTAAGAAAAAATAATAAATTTTTCAATGTAATTTATTGAAAAAGTAACATGTATACAAAACATAATTAACATAACTTTTTAGGCAATCCTTGATTATCCAGAAGATGCAAAGTAGAATCCAAAATTTGTTTAGGTCCAGTACCTATGCGTGTTTGAATCACATACATTAACTTTCCAGGTGGCTGTCTTTCAATATTTATTTTCTTCAAGAGTTCCTTGAACAAAATTATAAATAAAATTATAATCATCAAAACTAACAGTATTGATTTTCAGTGATACTTACTGGAGCAGCTAAATCACATTGTATGAATTTCCCATTATGATCTTTCACTTGATGATCATTTACAAATGGAAAATAGTGATTGATAACAGCATAAAATTCGCGAACATCTTTTTCCAAAACGAATATTGTCGCGTTTGGACCAGCATCAAAAGTGTAGGCAGCCTACAAATTATTTTTACAAGTGATGGACAAAATTTAAAGAAAATACTTTAGTATAAAATTCAAACCAACTTTTGTTTCACCACTAGCGGTATTATATGCATGTACAAGTTCAATTATGTGATGAGAGGTATTATTCATGTAGAAAAACGGAGGATATGTAGCCATGATTGTTGCATGCATTTCATTAGAGTCTTTCATAGTAAGATCGGCAAATTTTTCGAAATTTCGATCCCTAACGGCCTCCTGCATTTGTTTTATTCTAAGAGGTATAACATTTTCAGCCTTGTGCTTTAAAAATGTCGATGTTTGGCAACTTCTTTTCATTCCTTCAGAACTAGACACTTTTTTCTTTGCATCATTTACCACTAATATCAAAATTCTCATAGCTGGCCAATGATTGGCATCAAAAACTATTTTACTGATACTATCACTACCATCAATACTATCACCCATATACCATCTGACAAATCCTCCATACACACTACGGCACGCTGAGCCAGAACCAGAGCGAGCTATAACAGATATATCTCCCTAACAAAAAAAGGAAGAGAAATTATTTTCCCAAGCTACTGATGAATTTGAGATAAATTTTCATTTCGAAATCTTACCTGTGCATTAAACACTTTTGCAAGGGCTACTGTTAGACATGCATAGCCAGCAGCACTAGATGCTAAACCTGCAGCAGTGGGAAAGTTGTTCTCTGAACAAATGTGAACCTTCCAATTTTTGTGTTCATCTGGTAATAGGGCACTTATTCTTACTACAAACGTGAATAATTATGCAATTGTTATTTTGATTAAGCTCAACATCAAATTGAAACTAACATATGGGATTACCTTGTTTCAGACAGTTTTGTAGCCTTACATTTTCTATAGACTCTTCACTAAAATTGAAAATATTCTTTTACAATTAATTTAAAATTAATAAATCACGTAACATACCGTCCGTTTAACCATATTTTATCTTGTTTAAAGTCTGGGCTAATCATAACAGTTGTCTTAGCACATAACTGCAATACAATATTCCAAGCATAAATAAATAAATTCGATTATTTACTTGTCTGGTAAAACATTAAAACTCACATCCTCTGTGTCCAGAGTGACACTGAAGGAATCATTAATTGGCAGGATCAACTCTTCATTTCTCTTACCCCCTGAAATATTAGTAGGCAAAAAATAATTTTAAGCAAACAATTTTTAGCGTAAATTATGAAAAATTAAAATCTTGTCGAAAATTTTATTTTGAAATAAAAATAAAAACAGTTGTTCAACGCAATTTTTGACATAAGTACTAATGCCTGATGTGAGTAAAAAGAAAATATGTCAGATAACTGTAAATCCTTACCTTGACTAAAATATCCGATTACCACCGATTTTAACGATCAATAAAAAAAATAAAAAAATGAAAAGACAGTTTATTATCGAGAAAATGTTAGCGGCAAATATTTTCAGGAATTACTTACAATATTTAATAACAGCAAGATTTACTGGAGCAACGAAGGTGACGGGCTCCATATTCAAAGCTCCTGACGTGTCGCCTCCGCTTCGCCGCCTCAACGCGAACGAACAACTGTTTTTTCTCTTGCAGACGACACCAAAGTATGATGACGAAGTATACATAAAACCTTTTGACGCTGAATGTAATTACTTTCAAACAAATATCATGATTTTCCTGTGAGGAAATCTCATCTACAACCAATACCAAAATCTTGTGCATAATTTTCCACGAAGATAATGATATACTTTTAAAATATGAGCTTCTTAACTCGTGACGTGACAAAAATGTATTTAAATTTCATTCAGATCCACCGCTATACATTGTTATTTAAAGTAACGAGAGTACAAAAAGTGTGCATTCGAATAACAAGGAAAAAAGGTATATAATCGAGCCCCAACCCCTGCACGAAAATTTAAAGATAAATTTTGAGTGCTCTTACACACATATACATATACACTATATTTGAATAACAAATAACCAGTAACTTCTCTTACAGCAGAAATCCATTACATTATCTTTTTCAAGTTGCAGCATATAGCGTAAAAAAAGAATCGTCGGGGCAACTTTAGGCGTTCAGCCCGATTCAGCGATCAGATCAGCGCTCATCTCAACTCAATAAAGTCATAACATTGCTGAATGCTGATTACTTACTTAAGTACTGACTCTTTTCTTACAGTGGATTGAGCCAGATTGAGCGGATGAACATCTGAAAATTTCCATTATAACTACTTATTCGTCCACGTCCGTGGAAAATTGTCAACCTCGCACGCACGAACAGGAAGCACACATGAATCGACTTGAGCCATATAAGCCTCAACCAACCACAAATGACAAATTAGTTTATTTAGCCGCATGGTACATAATATATGAATCATGTGCTAATTTTCAGTTTCCTTATCCTTAGATCCTTACTCTCATACACATCACACACATCATGAGTATTGAGTGAGCATAAAAATATACACACCTAAACTTTTAAGTAAACATGCAGTGTTGTTTATTTCATTTCATGCATCAGCTGCATCAGGAGCCAGGAGGTGGGCGCGCACGGGCGACAGAGTTGCAGACAGCGCGGAGCGGAGAGTGAAGCGAGACAGCTAGCGACATTATACATATATCTAATTTTCAGTTTCGGATAGGCGCGCTTCCGTACAGTTTTCACATGATATACAACATAAGTAAGTATACATTGCACGCGCTACTCCTGCTGATATTCTCAGAAGGGGGTTTGCTGCTGCAGCAGAGAGAGAGAGAGAGCCCGCGAGGAAGCAACGTCGAGGTGGTACGTCCGGGAGGTCGGTCGTATTTATTCCTGTGAAAAGGTTCGTGTCAACTCATACCTATACAACAATAGAGAAAACAAAAAAATACGTGGACGAATAAGCGCGTGCGTGCGTCGTGCGTGCGTCATGCGTGTATATTCATTTCATCATCATCATCAACAGGGACTGCAGTGGATTAGCATCAGCAGTATATACCTGAGCATCGTCGGCCAGTCCAGTTTCTTGTTCGTCCCGAGAGGAGGAGGAGAGAGGAAATGCTGGGAGCGCGGGGATGCGTGGCGAGCTACGCGCTCTGCTTCCTCGTTATCCAGGTGAAGCTCTCGAACTCGCGCACCTCGTGGCGCCTCAACGCCGACAAGGTCGTCAAGATAAGCGCCCCGCAAGGCACGGCGCCCGCGCAACCGGTCCTGCTCGAGGATGACCCGATACTGGACATACTCACGGGAAGCACGAGCCTGGACAACGGTCAGGGATGGAGCAGGTCGTCCGCACCGAGTTCCACGACCGCGGACAAGTTGCAGGTCTACTGCGACGAGTGCAAGGGATACGTCAACGCCGGAGTGCAGGACAGGTGAGTGACGCGGGGGATGTTTTTTTGGCTGTCTTGTGTTTGTTTACTCTGTTCGTTGTCTGTTACCGTGGGCGGGGGCGGTGGCGGTGGGGGGGGGGGGGGGGGGGGGGGGTTTTGTTGCTCTGGGGTGGTTGGGTTTTTTTTTTTTTTTTTTTTTTTTTTTGGTCACTTGTTCAAAATTCATTCGGAGTTAATATTTGGTTGCGTTCTTGTGAGACTTTCAAATTACTGTTTTTGAGTTGTTCCGTGAAAATTCACTGCTGTGGTGATATATGTGAGTGTACTTATTCCGTAGTATTGTCAACGTATTTTCGAGCTCCAAAGAATAAGATAAAACTTGAGTTTTACTTTTTAAAAAGTTAGTTGTCAAAATAATGAGTAATCACGACTGAAATCTTATCTGGATATTAACGTACTTAATGAGCGCGTCTCGGTAATTTTACGTGAAAAACAGTGGTGGATTGTATTTTCATTTTTTACGATACAAATATTTAAATGATATATGAGATAAAAGTTTCTTCCAAAATGTTAAAGTTATGCCTACTCTAAGGTAATAATAGCACGGATTTATAATACAGACATGAAACGAAGCATGCACCTTTTCTAATGTATGCATGAACTTTGCAAAATAAGTTTGAAAAAGCAATTAGTAGTATTACAAAAAGTACTTTGACAAGTTGATAAATTGTGTTTCAGTATTATTTTATTTGCAAACTTAAGATTTTTGGGTGTATTTTATTGTCTTATATAACTTTGATTTTTTTAGACTATGAATAGATAATCTTTGAAATTACTTCTGTTGATGTAAAATTTTATTTTGGTGCTTGGATAACGATTTTTTTATCCATCATTACTTGGTTTAATTGAATTTTAAATTTGTATTAGTCATTACATGAAAACAAATCACAGAATCAGCATGTATAATTGTAACATTACATTTTGAATTTTCGCATAAAAATTTTAAAGAAGCTTCAAGCTTTTTACGTTCTAATTGCTCTGTAAATTTTTTAAATCATTTATTTATCGATTTTTGGTTTTCATAGTCAGACAAGTGAGCTTTGCCCAGTCTATTATGAAAATTTTTTTATAAATACATTATTATAACTTTTCATATATTATTTGCTTTTACCTGATTTCTAATTCGTTGAAATAATACTACATTCTAAAAAATATGATTTAAGTCTAATTATCTAATCATTGTTTTTATTAGTGCAGCATCCAGTAGCTACATTAAAACTTAATCACTCCCATCAGCAGCAACAAGCAGCATTATCCTGAAATCTCAAAACATCCTACTCTAATAATACTTAAACTCCATCGTTCACGTCAGTGATGAAAACTTGCATGTCCATGATCATTCCTCATACATTGTTACTCCCGCTCCTCATGACCTTTACCCCCCCCCCCCCCCCCCCTACGATGTTACAACAAAAAAATACAGGTAGCGTAAAACCGTTCGTTTGTTTGTTTCTGTTTTTTTGCCCGTAGTTAGTGTGTTTTGTGTGGCCTGGCCTTGTCGTGTCCACGCATCAGCGAGATAGCGCAAGCACACACGCCTCCTAGTTCTCTATCTCTTTATCTCTCATTTGTACCAAAACAAAAACCTAAACACCTGTCAAACGGCAGAAAGCAAAAATATTACCCCGCCTGTACACTCTCGCCGGCAGACGTTTCCCCGCGTATGGTTCGACGAACGTAACCGAGCAGAACTTCGGCTTGGGTGTCGCGGCCACGAACCAGCAGCACCAGCGCCAGTCACTTCAGCACCAGCAGCACACGCATCATCATCATCATCACCACCACCTAAGCTGCGGCCCAACGGGCCAGTCGTGCGACGACATTGTTCTCGATTGCGGCAAACCGGTGAACTTCACCTATTATGACAATCTGCTGGGCATTTCGAATCGCAACAAGCATCCGCTCGTTCCCGAGCCGGATGTCGCCTTCATGTTTCTCAAGCCCGAGGAGAAGCTGGCCGACTTTGACATTGATCTCCTCGAGCGGCGGCTCAAGAAGGCCAAGAGAGAGGTGATTATCATCGTTGACGCGCTAATAACGGATAAATACTTACATACCTGCTGTACTAAGCTTACTCACCCAATGTCCCGTGCTTTTGATCGTAGAAGCCCAAGTCTGTTCAGATATACAATCAGATCGGCAACTTCTGGCGCATCAAGGGAAACGCGCAGAGGTCGATCGAGTGCTTCCGACGAGCGCTCGCTGTTTCACCGCACAATGCCGAGGTTCTGCTGAACCTCGCCCGAGTCCTCATGGTACTTGAGTACCTGGACGACGCGACTCATCTGGCGAGACGTTCACTCGAGCTCCAGCCGCCTGACCGCAGCGCCTGGGAGCAGTATTTGACCCTCGGCCAGATATACAAGGCATGCCCACGCATAATTTGTTACTCATCGATTCTTATTATTATTATAATGCAAGGCTTACTTACTTTCCTTTTCAACAGGCGTATGGACACTTTCAGGAGTCAGCTGCACATTTGCGCCAAGCGCTTGATCTAAAGCCGGGTCAGGAGGAGGTGGTAAAGGCTTTGAAAGAGGTCGAGACTCTTCCGATAGCCAGCATCCACGTTTGGACGCTCGTCATCATAGTACTCTTGGTGCGTATTATATATCTTTTCCATTACACATATATGTAATCCATAAGTGTTGAGATTGATAATGTTAATTGCGTATGCGGGCGAAGATGTGTGTACGAACGTATATTAAGTAAGGATTCCTGTGCAGATACTTTTAGCACTGCTGCTCGTCCTAAGCAGCATCGACGCGGACGATCCAACGCTGAGTTCGGAACAGACCCAGAGGCCTGCCCAGCGTCACTTCAACCGCGCGATGGCCATGCGCAGCTTGCGGCTTAATGTGTCGCGCAACGGAAAGCGCTGTTAAAATACTTATGAGGTCGCGATTATGATGAGACGCAAAAAAAAGAAGCTCCCTCCTCCACCCTTTGTGATATTACAATACCTAGAAAGACCGATCTGACAAACTCTTGCGTTTATTATTTCTATTTTTATTTCTTTGTACGAGACGAACTTTCTTTTTTTTTTTTTACAACATAAAAGAAACCAGTGACTCCGATGTTACTGACCTGTGTGATTTATGATACACGTGATAACAAGGAAAAGAAAACAGTGTTCAGTAGAGATTTTTATCGCGCGTCTTTCTTCGTTTTTCTTTCTTTTTTCTTCTATTGTACTTACTTACCTTTCAAACGCCAAAGATTTGAGGTCCCGTTGTTGTTGTTGTTGTTGTCGTCGTCGTCCTCGTCGTCATTGCTCAGCAATAAACTTTTTGATTTCGTTTTAACACGAAATATCGGATGACAACAAGAAGTGACAAAATCGATGTGATACTAATACAAAAAATAATAATAATAAACGTTTTGGAATACCAATTGCTAAGCAATATAAAACGGCTAAACTGTTTTTTTTTACGATTGGCTGACAATATCATTGATTGGCAACAATCATTTTGAGCTGCTACTAAAAATTTAAGAGTTTCAAACTCGATGAAAATAAAGCTGTGACATACATACATGTTGATAAATTTTCAAGTGACTTGTATAAATTTAAAACGTTGATCGCGAACACCTTTATAATACAGATCAAACATCTCAAATTTTGTTAAATGAATAAATTAATGAATGGTTATATTCGTTTTATCTTGTCTGCCAATACCACCGACATACATCCTTCCATACCTCACTGTTGGGAAAAGGTTAGAAGTATTGAAAATTACGAGGATTGATTTCAGAGCTAATCTATATGTATATAGGAGCATCAGTAGTTTGAACATTCTTAATCTATTACTAATTACAACAGTGACAGTTGGCGCAACATTTTTGTTTTTTTTCAACACGCTGATAAATGTTATATTACACTGTGGATAAAGTGTCACCGCATTGAATTTGTATCTCATTATTAAGCCTTCACGTAACGTTTCATCGTCTTCGTAAAACTAAGACAGTTTAAAATTCCATACATTTACCTTTACATTATTTTCAACAAACTTATAACGCACGCGCTTTTGTTTAGATATTTTATGTATTTTGTTTTATCCATATAGGCCTAATGATTCCCTATTATGTATAATATATTTTTTTTATTTTCGTCATACAACAATATTTACAAACTTGAAAGGTATATCTAACGTTGGCTGAGAAAATTCCTCTCCCCATTACGCAAGACTCAAATTCACGAAACATACGAAACACAGTGAACGTCATACAAAAAGTTCATGTTAATACTGCAATTAAAAATCTAGTACTTAAAAAGGAAAACAGGGATTAACGTCGAGTTCTTGTTAACTTTAAATGCGACATTATAATTTATATTTTTGTTTTTCATTTCTCAACATTCATTTGAAGCATAATAATATTAAACTAAAATATCGACCATCTTGAAGACCACGCATCCACATTTTTTCATCTTTTTGTTATTTATATTATATTCAGTATTCCGTCGTAACTCGTATCACACGCATATAAGAGCATGTACGTTCTTAACATCGCTATTTTTCGAATATATATTTATATATAAATATATTTATGTTAAATTATACATACAGAAATCAAGAATCTATGCTGCAGCTATAATTGTGATTCCATTGACAATCGAACATTCATTAGAATTGCACCCAACTGGCATTCGTCGCGGACGCGGGAGCTGCTGATGTATTTTGTTGTTGTTGTTGTTGTTGTTGCTGCTGCTGCTGCTGTTGTGCTGCACTGGCGAATTCGCCCCATTCAGAACCTGTTCCACTATGGTTTTGTGGATTCTGTATGGGTTTGTGTGCTGGTGACATTGTGGGTGTTTTCGCTGGCGGCGGGGCGATTTTCACTCCACCGGGAGGTGGCGGAAGGCCGATCCCTGTGCTCGGTCGCTGTTTTGTCTTCGACGATACTTCGCTGCCATCTTTTTTCTGAAATTAAGAAAATAATACAGCGTTGGCAGTTTTAAAGAAAAAATGAATGTAACGAAATAGTGTTTACAAAACATGCAATCCCATAGGAGTGACCACCGCACTTTAGTGCACTTGATACTGCTTTAACAAACATTTCTGCAGATAAGACAATCAAATTTACTTCTGTTTATGTTGTGTCCGATTTAAAAATTATAAAAAAAAAAAAAAAAAAAAAAAAAAAAAAAAAAAAAAAAAAAAAAAAAAAAAAAAAAAAAAAAAAAAAAAAAAAAAAAAAATTGACGTAGCTCTCCCATTTTTCATAAACTTCAAAGAACGCCAGCGGATGATGCAAGAAAAATTTTCCGCGAAATATTTTCTTCGGATTGCGTCGTAAAACGGAAGAAAAAACGAGTGTATATTAGCACGGCAACCAAACGACCCATTAAACCGAAACCATGGTGAAAGCAAGTATACATCCTACGTTCTTACATGCAGACAGTAAAAAAAAACCTCTCCATTGTCGCTCCTATCCACGCATAAAGAGTAAGTATACTTACATTCTCTCGTGCATAAAAAAAAGTAAAATAATTCAAAGACTCACGGTGATCTTCATGTTAATTTTGATAGTCTCGCCCTCCTTGAACCTCAGATCCAGCTCCTGCTTGGGCTGTTGCTTCTCCTTCTCGATCTGGTCTTTGTTCTTGAGCCATTTAAAGTGATCTTGGAGCGCGACGTTGAGATCGAAGCTGTCGCTCCTGTCGAGAAATCCAACGCCGATTGAAGCGGACCTGCCATTGTCGTCCTGTATCCGGAGCACGAAGTAACGCGACGAGTCGGTGACTGCCTCCACGGCTATGCCAGGGTAAGTCTCGATCGGACACTTGGCGAACAGCTGACCCGAAGCCTTGTCCTCGAGTTTTATACAGACCGCGTCGCCCTGGGCCACCAGCCTCATCCTACCAGTCCACGAGGGCTCCTGCAGATTCCAATCGGCGGCCCTGAAACGGGGACGCATATTGTACTGCATGTTGATTTTGTTCGGTGGATCAGATATTTGTATTTATTATTGTAGTGATAAATAGAAGGCTCCGAATCAACGAAACGCATATACCGAGGGGTGCAGCAGAGCATGTGGTTGAAGAATAACACGCACACTTTGACACTTACCGATAGCCCCTGTTGGTCGACCTTGGCGGTATTTTGAAGACGAAGACCTCGGACTTGACCAGCAGCACGCTCTCGTACGTTTCCGTAGTCGACTCCATCCTTATAACCTTCTGCTTGCTGTTCTTTCTTCCTCTTGTTCTTGTTTGTCAATTACTTTCGTGCACACACCCCGTAAACCTTCAACGCCTTCAATACTTGAATTACACAATTTGTGCGAACAATGCTATACACGCAGGTGGAAGACGATGTATTTTTCTCTTTGTGTATACTCACTCGCTATCTAGAGGTAGCGTTCGCCCATATGACACGCGTACAAAAGTGGAAAACCAATGACTAACACGACACGCAACTCGCCTCGGTTCTCGTATTGTTATTGTGTTATTATTATTACGACTGTAACGTTTTGACAGGAGAGCAGAAGTCACCCCCCGCAGCAACAGTGATCTCTTCCTTCAACGGGATGATATGCTTAACTATGTAAGTATAAGTACTGAAGAGAAGGGAGAGCGCAGTCAGCACTGCTTCTTTTTTACTCTCCTCGGCCTCCTCGCTCGCACACACTTTATCGTGCAATTTTGCTCCGTTCTGAGTTTTCTGACACATGTATGTACGCTCACTCACACCCAAAGAATTTTCTCTCTCGACGCTTGACGTATCTTCGCCACGACGTGCAACGCTTTCCGCTATGCCTTCTGATAAGGATTATATATATTTATGTGTATCTGTCACGCCTCCTCCGTCCTGGGTCATGTTACTCATCTAGCTATCCCTATTTAATATCATATCCTCCTCTACTTACGCGATATGTCATATCATCATTATTATTAACGCCCAGGTGTGTCTGCGCGGTGATGCGTGATGTATTTTATACCTATATTACCTGCAAAGTAATTGAATTCAACGTAAAATAGTTATACGTGGGTGGCTATTTTGCGAGCGTTCACACTTTCTTTCCAGATTTTTTATAGTCTCAATCTTATTGTTTTATATCACGCGTAAGTATACTTTACCGATTTCGCTTCCAAGCGCAGCAGATTTTTTTCACTGCATTCATCGAACGTTGCGGATAATAGACGCTTTGTATTATTATTACTTTCGTTCATTGTGAGAAGTAGCTTTTTTTTATTTTGTCGGTTTATACGCTGAGTTTCGGTTGTACACACCTGTATGTATATATTGTATATGCATCAGAATTAAATAAGTTTATTTCGGTTTATTTTACATAATTATTTCTGCACCACGTGTATTCAAATAAAATGAAATTGTCATAATCAAATGTTTACGGTTCACAAGCCATAAGTGTGGGCTGTATTCGTCATTGACTCATTGCCCGTCGGTTTCTTCATGGTTTCTTATAGTATGACTTTGGTCGTGCTAGTCATCTTTTAGTAAACGGTAAAAAACTGTGAAGAAACCGACGGGTGACGGGCAATATAGATTTGTTCACGAACCCGGAGCGATCGGAGCAAATATAGCCGTGATCACGAATGGTGAATCCACACTCCGCAGGTGACTTTCGGAGTAAACAGATCATTATCAAACAACAGATGTCAGTTCCGAAATTCAAATACCTCGCCGAAACATTTGACGACGATCGCATCGTCACATATTTGTTGTATAGAAAAAAAACAATAGCGAGTAGTACCAAAGTAGGCGAGGCGTGGCGCGACCGTCGACGCGGCTTCGTGTCGTGGCAAGCGTCTAGCGGACGATCCGCCGACGTGGTGTGCGCGGTGTGCAGTGTTATCATTTTTTCTCCTCCCGAACATACGTCGACTTCTGGAAAATCGAGCCACCCATCATCGGCGAGTGCGGTGGTGCACTTGGTTAGTCGAGGACGTTTTTTATAAAAAAAGGAAAAAATAAAAAAAACAATACCATGAAAGTCATCTGCGGAGTTGTCGCCTGCCTCCTGGCGATCGTCGCCGGGGCAAGTGCCGGCGGCTCAACCCTCGTGCTACTCGACAACTTGGTCATCAAGGAGACCCATTCGATGTTCTTCAAGACTCTCGAAGGTTGTTTTTTGTGTTTCCGCGTGTTTTTTTCAAGTACTTGCGTCCCTCCCTCGGTTGTACTCTCACGGGCTTTTTTTTTTTATTTCGAATGGTTAGACTTGAAAGTAGGTGGCAAACCACCTGACAGTTTGAAATTATCTAAGCTTTTCTTTGTATACTCTTGCTTTTGTAGAGATTTTTTCATGTTAACGTCGTATGTTGTGCATGGCTGTTATATTATCGTGAGTTTTTTGTATGACGTGAATAAAAAGTCACATCGAATATTTCAGATACTGGCTACAAGCTTACATTCAGACTTGCCGATGATGCCAATCTGGTACTGTTCAAATACGGAGATTTCCTTTACAACCATCTCATCATCTTTGCCCCAACTGTTGAAGAATTTGGTGGTTCCTTAAGTGTAGATGCTATCACTCAATTCATTGACGGTGGTGGTAATGTTCTCGTGGCCGCTTCATCCCAATCTGGAGATGCCCTCAGAGATTTGGCATCTGAGTGTGGATTTGAGATGGATGAAGAGGGTACAAGTGTCATTGATCACATGAACTACGATAGCTCTGACACTGGCTATCACACGATGATTGTTGCTGATCCCGAAAATCTCATTGATGCCCCAGTCATAGTTGGCAAACAAAATGTAGTACCTATGCTCTACAACGGAACAGGACTAATTGCCAATACAAACAACCCATTGGTCTTAAAGCTGCTGTCTGCCTCAAGCTCTGCTTATTCTTACAAACCTGATCAGCCGGTCAAGGAATACCCACATGCTGTTGGCAAAAGTACTCTGTTCATTGCTGCTCTGCAAGCAAGAAACAATGCAAGGGTCGTATTCTCTGGATCTCTCTACTTTTTCAGTGATGAAGCTTTTGAAAGTTCTGTTCAGAAAAATGGAGGTAAAGTCATTTATACGTTTGAATATATTTTCTATTGCTAAGCTTTTTAATGAAATCACATTTAAACAATATTTTACTGTTTTCTTCAATTCTAGATAGCAAAAAACATGCGGGTTCTGGAAACCGAGCTGTTACCGAGGCCATAGCAAAATGGGTATTTAAAGAAAATGGGGTCATCAGAGTATCATCTGTAAATCACCACAAAGCTGGAGAAAAAGAGCCCCCAGCTTCATATACCATCATGGAAGACGTGGTGTATACAATAACTGCAGAAAAACTCAATGGAGACAAGTGGGTTCCATTTGTTACGGATGATCTGCAGCTTGAATTTGTAAGAATCGATCCGTTTGTCAGAACAACAATGAAGCACGTTGGCAACGGCCGGTACGAGGCTCGTTTCAAGATCCCAGACGTTTATGGAGTCTATCAGTTTAAAGTTGACTACACTCGCATTGGCCTCACTTACCTGTACAACACAACACAAGTTTCTGTTCGACCTCTGGAACATACTCAATATGAACGCTTCATTCCAAGCGCCTATCCGTACTACGTTAGCGCCTTTTCAATGATGGGGGGTGTTTTCTTGTTCTCCATTGTATTTTTACATTACAAAGAAGACACAAAGTCCAAAGCTGATTAGAAAGATAACTCAAGAAAACACCAATGTACTGAAGTACCAAACTTTGTTTTGTAAGACAGTTTTTATACTGTGATTTTTCATCATAAGCTAGTGTGAAAGTTCAACTTTTTTGTACTAGTGCATATGAAACGTGTGGATCGCTACTCCGTCAACTAAAAAGCATTTAAAATAATATCATCTTTCACATTCAGTAAAAATTATTTTTTGTACATATACGAAATAAAACATTTCACCAACAAAATTAAATTTTTTTCTCAATTTTTTTTTATACTAGGGGGCTCCGCCCCCGCACGCCTCGCGCGCCAACCCCCAACTATTAACCAAACATTAATTTCCATTATTTAAAAAAAAAAATAAAATCATTAGCTATTTTATAACAGTTAGTTTTCATTTTTTTATATTTAAATTACTTTTTATTCAATTTTTCAAATTTTTGTTTTTAAAT
>JAPYYV010032049.1:0-13034 GCA_030522625.1 Copidosoma aretas | reverse complement strand
TCCGTGGAAAAATTCGAGATATTCCGTGGAGTATGGGTCGTATCATTTTTTTACCATACAGCTATATACATATATTTGATGGTGCAGATGATGCTTGCATCATGAATATGTATATACAGCAGTAAGCAGCAGTGATACCAACTAATTTTCAGGTTGGTATCACTTCGCGCAGGAGCCCCCTTAATAATAAGTTTGGTACAAAAGAATTAACACAAATGGTAAATGCAATGGACGAACAAGAATTTGAGTACGGTTAATCAAGTGTGTACGTAGTTGCAGACAGCGCGGATCATAACACGCAAACGTTAGACGGCAAAGGTACGTTGCACGTTATGGGACGCATGGAAGTAAGAACACTAAAAAATACTGTGCTCAACCGCAGTATCTCTCGCTGCAAAATCAAACCTTTAGCCGAAGTACCCTGGCAATTTGGCAAGGTCGAGCTTAAGTATTTTCGAAAAACGTGCGATCCCCTGGGGAAAACCATCTCTGTTGATCTTGAAAAAAATCATAAATTACAAGAAAGGGTTTGTGTATTGCCCTACGATATGTTATGGCTACATGGAAAATACGAAAAGGCGCTAGAGTTTCCCGGTTGGAAGGGTTTTATGCAAAAAATGTCCGCAAATCTGTCCTTTTCCGTGAGTAGAACGAGAATTTCACCTATTATCGACAATTCCGTTAGTAGCTAAGACTCAATATTTACTGTTCTAACTGAGGCTAACGAAGAGCATCAGAAGCTCGGCCATAAACATTGCTTCGTAACATTTGACTTGCCTCCTATAAGAAGGCGAGAGAAATCTTAGTATGTTGCGAAAATTTATCATCAATTATTGTACGCCTTGGCGGTTTCCATACGTTATTATCCTACCTTGGCTCAATAGGGAATATTATGGCCGGACGCAGATTGAAGGAAGTTTTTTCCCAAATTTACGCTGAAAATTAGGTTTGTAAAATTTTAAGCGGCGACGCATATGCGCAAGCAGTAAGAGCTCACGCACTTAATCAGCGTTGGCGAATATAATACTATCAGAAATTAAACTAACTCCTTCCAAACAAATGAGATTAAACGGATTATTAAGCGATGTAGGTACACACACATTAAACAAACTTTATGATCCAGTATTCAAACAAGTAAAATCAAAATTCTTTGATTACTGCTATAAGCTGAAATGTAAAGGACCAGTAGCGACTCTCTGGATGCAGTACTTTGACATGATTACCCTTGCCAAAAATTTCATTTCAGCAGAGCGGAGTGGCAACTGGCACTTGCACCTCCAGTGCGTCAAGCGTATGATTCCCCTGTTTTACACAAGTAAACATCATAATTACGGTAAAATGAGTTATTTATACTGGTAGGATATGCTCGAACTGGAAAAAGTAAGTGATCCTAACGAGTATAACTTGTTTACTGAAAACAGTTTTTTTACTGTACGTGTTACTGATAAATTTTGGAGCGGAATACGGTCTGACATGTCAATTGAAATGTATTTAATGAGGCTAATAGAAGTAAGAGGTGGTTTTATTGGAGTACATTTTACGGAAAGCGCAATGTCTAGTTGGATTCTGACAATGCCGGTTGTCACGGTAATAGCTGATTTTACTATGCGATTTTGTGGTGTATCTTATGCTAGTTCTGAGCAACATGTTGATGCCCGTGCAACAGGTATAAATAGGGATGCTGAAGACGTTGCAAAACTTTAGCAATATTTTAAAGACCACTACCCATTGGTCGCTACGGATGAAATTATGAGCATTAGTTTGGGAGTAGTAGGGGACGAGAGCATAAATTGTCATAAGTCGTTCGAGGTAGGGATGCAAATATTGAGAAACAACATTGGAAAACCTTTAATACAATTAAATTTGAAAAAAAATTTAAAGTGTTATTATTGCATGCTTGTTACTCTATAAAAGTAGATAAAAATAGTGTTATTGTGAACCTAACTTTAGTATTTCAAAGAATTTCAATTACTATAAAGAACAGAGAAAAATTAAAGCAGTATTTAGAATACGAATTTGCACCCTACCCCGTATCTATTTTCGATGACGGTTGTCTTCGCAAAACTGTTAAGTCGAAACTGTTTAAAAATTTTTCGCCCATCCATGATGCAAAAATAGAAAATTATTTACATGTCAAAAACGGTGGTTTTCTGTTACATAAAGTCGTGTGGCCCAAAAAAAGTTGTATCGGAAATGTCCTAGATCGTTACGTCAACTACGTTTCTCAACATTTCAAAAAGAATAGCTTGATTGTGTTTGATGTATCTAAATACGCCCAATTTATTTACAAAAAGCCCCGAGAGATTGCGTAGACAAACCTGTGAAAGCAGTACAGATATAGTATTTGATTAGACAACGATCGTAAATGCGAAATAAGGAGTCTTTTCAGCAAACGAAAATAACAAGAAGAAACTGATTGGAGCCTTGCGTGAAAAATTCCAAGCCAATGAATACCGTACAAAAGTCGCTGAAGAAGATGCCGATCGATTGATTGTGCAGACAGCAATCGATGAGTCAAGAAACGAGAACGTGGTTATAATCGGAGAAGATATAGACGTTCTTGTCATTTTAACTCAGCTAGCACCAGACAGTAAAAACATTTTTTTTGCAAGCCTAGCAAGGGAAGCAATTCTGAAGGTATTTACGACACTGACAGTTTTATGCATCGACGGGTTAATAAAATAATCGCTTTTGTCCATTGTTTCTCTGGCTCGGATACGACGTCAGCTTTTTATAACCAAGGTAAGGCCAAAATTATAAAAATTTTGGCAAAAAATACGGCCTTAGTTGATAAAGTTTCACTTTTTTACTCGCCACAGTGACACCGAGGTGCTACGTAATGCTGGTGCGAAAGTTATTATGGCGTTGTACGGAGCAAAAAATTCAAAAATAAGTTTAAATGAATTTCGGCACAAATGTTTCAAAAGATGTACATTATAAAGAAATTTCACATTGGAATACCGACCACCCACAGAGTCTGCAGCAGCACAGCACTGTAATCGAGTGTACCATCAAATCCAACAGTGGCTTGATAACAAATTCAACCCCTTGTCATGGGGGTGGACAAATTGGATCTGCCGAGCATGCAAACATTTCTTAGTTATTGTTTACTGTATTTAAATAAAAACCAGTTGACATAGACAGCCTTCTCCGTCTCTCTCTTCCCCTCACCCACCACGCCACTGAGTCGCCATGCCACGCCGGCACTTCTATATTGGGGTTTAACCTCAAGAGACTATATAGGGGTAAACGGTACAGTTGTTGACCCCCCGATAGTGATTGACCGCCACGTGTATTTTTAAATGGCGTGTATTTTTAAATGGAGCCTGTATGTATAGATATACAAATTACACAGGGGGTCAATCACTCTAAAGGTGTCAATAACTGTACCGTTTACCCCTATTGCAACCTCTCGGAGCTTCGAATGCTTACCACAATGAAGAAGCATTGGCAGAGGGATGGCGCTGATGTCGGAGAGCCTTCTCTTACAGCTTTTGGAATTCCCCACCTTATGTAAATTAACATTGGTAATTGGCGCTTTAGCTGAGTTCAAATCCCAATACACACGTATACACTGCACTGCAGTACACAGTAAGTGCAGTACATGCCGTTACACATATATACAAACGTACTTGCGCTGTCGCGCACAGTCGACAGCTCTCTCTGTCTCTCTCACTCGCCTCGCCTTGCCTCGTCTTGCCATGTTCTCCTCGGCCCTCTCTCGCCCTTCCCCAGTGCGGAGTGGGGGATCATACAGTTTTTTGTTCCGTTAATTTTTCCGTGTAAGGTCCACCCACCCAGGCCTGGCGTAAGAAGCATAGCTTTAAAAACAATCAAAAGAAGGAGAGGCCTTTAATTTAAGCCGTGGTTGAGTCAGAAATAATGAACAGGACTGCACTTGCGGGCAATCGAAATTTTGTACAAAAAATCTTGTAATCGATGAAGCTGCTGGTTTTTTAAAGTAGTTTTCATTTGCTTGTAACTTCCCATACAAGCATCATTCCAAACTCTACTAGAGATTAAATCAAATCTCTTTTCAAGCTCCTCCAATTACAGTTCGAGCGAATACTCTTACTTTACTCTGAGCAGAATAGTGGTCGAATACTTACAGGTCACAAAATTCGGCATAATCGTAGTGTTATTCCTCTTGTTGTAGATCACATCTGGGTTTAAATATTACATTTCCTTACAAACTACTTGATTGCTCTTAAAAAGAGCTTTTGGTTAAGCTAAAAATTGTTTAACAAAAAGGAAGCTACGAGGGTTTTCGGTTTACATAAAAAATGACGGAAAATCCTATTTTAGGCAAAAGAGCACGTTTTAGCCACTCTTTCACCTCAACGTGAAATGCTTCCAACTTTGGCCCCTATTGCCGTTTTTAACTCAACTCAGGCTTAAATTAAAGCTTATCATGTGCGCTTTTATATCGTGAGGAAACAAGTAAAATAACATTAGTGTCGGTCGAGTTATGACCTGAGAACAACCAGCATACAATTAGGTAAAAATGGTCGTATACTATTTTTATTATGATTCAAGAGTTAATTATCTTATAGAACTTTTATATAAATAGTATAAAAGCATGCATGATAAGCTTTAATTTGAGCCCGAGTTAAGTTAAAAACGTAGAAGTTTGGTGTAAATTTAGATTTTCCGACATTTTTAAAATAAACATAAAACCTCGTATTTTTTTTTTTTTTTTTTTTTTTGACAGCGGGAGGGAGGAAATCTTCTAAAGACGCCTCTATTGTAGAGAAGCTACTTTGTGTAAGGTAGAAATAGCGATGGTGAAACAGTTTTTGGTGGAATTTCCTTTAAAAATTCGTATAAAATTACAAATAGGAGATTTGATAAACATTTTAATGGTTACAGATGTGTCTTTTGTTCCTTTTAAATACATGGTTTTTTGAGAACGATATTTTGATGATGCATTATTTTAAATAATAAAAATTGACAACATAGAGTTGAACATAATGCGAGACTCCATCCAAATGCATGTCGCAACGGCAAAACGTGAGGTTCCAATGGCGAAACGTACATGTTATTTAAATGGAATCTGTGTGTTCCTCCATCCGGACATAAAATGTTTGAGGTTAAGATTCAAATTGTACCTATAATGAAACAGTGATATCAAAGGAAAATTTTTTGTAGTGCAATGCATTTAAAAATAGTTAATTATTTTTATTCATTCAATAAGACACAACTTTGAATGTCTTATATAATTTTTTTTTGTGATGAACATTTTAAGAGTTTATTAGTTATTGAGGCTAGATAGACTGTTTCACCTTTGAGACAGAGGTTTAAAGTGCGTTTCGACATCGGTACTTTTACCGTAGACGAAACTACTGCAGGAGGTTGTGTAAGATTAACCCTGGATTATAGTGCAATTACACTACGTGATGCTAATCATCACGGGCGCCTATCGACTAAAACCATCCTTCCCGAGAGAGAGCCAGCCCGTTGGGCCATTACTCTGATATAGGTGTTGAAACAGAAAAGAATAGATAGAAGCGAAGAAATAGTGAAAAGTTGAGAAATTAACGGCGAAGTTCGATGGCCGACCAAGAGACCACGGGGGGATCTGGTCGGTACTATATGCGTCAGAGTGAAACTTGGAATATTGATGTGTTAGAACAGCCTCGGATCGAAGAGGACGGAGAGAGAAACACATCCTGGTCAGGCATTATACTTATGAGTGAAGAGAATTCTCTCGTAGATCATCAGCCCCGCCGCGCCGATAATTGCAGGGCTGAGAGCGACTTCAGTGGATGAACTGGCCTAGGTGTTGACCCCCCTGGAAGAGACTCGCCGGCGATCCATCGACCCAGTTAATAAGTTGCTGGCTTCAACGATGGGGATTGGCAAGACTGCACGCTGCCAGCGGGAACCCACCGACCAAACGTCAGGGTGCGCCGACGACCTCCCCAAGAAAGGATGGCTCCCCAGGTCCAGGCATTATCAGGAGAAACTGCAGTCAGTCCACTAGAATCGGGAGAATGTGTTTTCGGTGCCACGGGACTTTTCCCAACAAAAAAGTCCGAGAATCGAAATTCCCAAAAAATTTTCGACGAGAATCGAACCCGTTTTGCCTCAAGTCTGTCAGGCTAGGAAGCTAGCATGATAACCACTAAGCCATCGAGGATCCTAAACTTAAAACCGTCGTAACTTTCCTTCTGTTGAACGATTTTAAATAAATCAGAGCTTAAATGAGAGCTCTTTTCGAGGGCTATCGAGTAGTTTATAAATAAATATATTGTTTCCATACAGATGTGATCTACAACAAAAGAAATAACACTACCATTATCCCGAATTTTCTGACATGTAAGTATTCGTGCACTGTTCTGCTCAGAGTAAAGTAAAAGTATATGCTCCAACAGTGACTGAAAAAGCTTGAAAAGAACTTTGATTTAGGCTCTAGTAGATTTTAAAGTGATGCTTGGATGGAAAGTTACAAGCGAATAAAAATTACACTCAAAAAGCAGTAATTTCATCGATTAAAAGGTTTTTTGTACAAAATTGTGATTGCCCGCAAGTGCAGTCCTGTTCATTATTATTGACTCAACCTCGGCATAAATGAAAGGCCTCTTTCCAAGCTTTTGATTGCTTTTTTAACCGATACTGTAACTAGATTCAGAACAGAGCTACAGTTAAAAGGCTAAAGCTGTTATTTTTGCAACAATTCGATTTTTGCGTGGCTGCGTTCTCCTAGCTGCAGCTCTTCTCAGGATGTAAATTTTGGGTATCCCGCGGGCCATTCCGGATGTACTCTGTCAAGTCTAAGAGAATAAGCCCTGTTTAAACTTATGTCATTGCTCCTGGACAATGTAACCCACAAAGAGATCTTCCCAACTTTCGGTACGCCAAAAGTGGTTTTCTTTTTCGTGGATTTGGACATATATGTATAGTGGAATCCCAAGGCGAACAGTGAGACTCGAGCGGTGACTGATCCACTTATGTTACTCAACTTTATAAATTTTGAATTTACAATATAAGAGGCAATGACGGACTATGCACTGAAACAATAGCTCGTGACTAAGTCGCTAGGGTACTTGACTCGTATGCAAGTGGTTCTGTGGTCAAATCTCATGGGAAGCATTTTTTATTTTTTAAATTTTTTTGTTGGAAATTTAAAATTTAATTTTGTCACACATTTTAGAGAGAGAGAGAGAGAGAGAGAAAGGGAGAGAGAGAGATAGAGAAAGAGAGAGAAAGAGTGAAAGTGAGAGAGAGAGAGAGAGAAAGTATTGGAATCAATGATTGACTACCGCGCATAATGCGCCTGTAGAAGTGTAACTTAAAAAATTAAACTGTTCGTGCCGACTGAGAAAAAAAAAAGTTGTCAGCAACAAAAATTTACTCATTTAGTAAACAATTCTAGATATTCTCTATCCTTAAGTAATATTCTATGTTTTTTTTGTGTACAGTAATTTTTCAATAAATTAATTTAATATTTTTGTTTTTTAAAAGAAGAAAAATAAATTTCAAAGGAGCTGTAACTAATGTAGACGAATTATGTAAGTCGCAATGTATCCGTCAGTAGGGTAGTGGATAAGCTCTTGTACAGTAATCCGGAGGGTGCCGGTTCGTTTCCGGAGGAAACTGTTTTTTTTTGAGCCAGATTTTGTTAAAAATTTTAATTAAAAATAAGTTATGAACCACATTATAAGAGGCAGTGACAGATTACGCCTTGAAAAGATAGCTCGTGGCCAAATTTTTATGGTGCTCGATCTCGCACGCAAGAGATTGTGAGTTCGAATCTTATAATAAGTGTTTTATTTTTAATTTTTAGGAATCCAAAGTTCACTTTCGTTTTATATTTTTTTTTTAGGAATCCAGAGTACACTTGCATTAGAGATTTTGGAGAGAGAGAGAGAGAGAGAGAGAGAGAGAGAGAGAGAGAGAGAGAGAGAGAGGGAATGTTAAAATTAGTGATTCACTACCCAGCATAACGCGCCTATAGAAGTATAACTTTAATAACTGAAGGACATGTAAAAAGTGATAAGTACGCTGAACTTTTTATTATATGTAGTGATGATTTAGTCTAGCATAGTCAGCTGTACGCATGCTTTTGGACCCGGTCGTCCCAGGTTCGAGACACGGATAATGATAATTTCTTTTTCTCTTGATTTGAATCGACATTGAAACTATGCTGCCAATTCATTTTTAAAACTTATTTGGCGAATTAGTCGCTTAGATATAGATTAAAACATTATACATGTAGAAAGAATACTTAGATATGCAGTGTAGAATTATTTTAATTTATAAATAATGAATATTAGATACAGAAGAAAGCCCTTGTGATAGGCAATGTATCAAAAAATAATATTTGTTGTTTTATGTACGACTAAATTGCTGAAGTATTTCAAGAATCAATCGTTAGGCCTACCTTTATTGTTCATTTAAAGTAAGGCCTAAAAAGCATCCAAAAAGCTGTTCCTAGCTAAATATGCTAGAGTTACTCCGGTTTACATTGTCAAAATGTTCTATTTGCTCATCGACTATAGATACCTTGATACACTAAAATTTCATTTAGTATTGTAATTATTATTATTATTATTATTATTACTATGATTGTTATCATAATAATAATTATTATTATTAGTTGTATTGTTGGAGCATAAAGAAATCCAAAATTCGTCAAAAAACCTGTTAACTCTCTCGCACGCCATTGCGTCCAATAAGAATGTGGTAGAATTATAAATTTCGTGGATTATCATGCCAAATAAATTTGTGTATATTTAAAACTGTATCAGACATTTTTTGTCGAAAATTTTATGAGTTGGATTAATCTCATGATAAAACATTATACATGTAGGAAAAATACACAGATATTCCGTATAAGATAAAATTTTATTTTAAATTAAAGCATCATTAGATATGGAAGAAACCAACTGTAATTGACAGTATAAATGATAATAAATCTTAACTTCTGAAAAACCGAAAGACTGAATGTGTTTTAGAAAATATTCGTCAGATATACTTTAAATGTTATTTTAAATCAAGATAAAAAAAAAACAATCATTGTTTATGTCTCGAACCTAGTACCATCGGGTCCAAAAGCATGCGTATAGCTGACTGTGCTAAACTTTATCATCACTACAGAGTACTAATAAAAATTTCAGCGTACTTATCACCTTTTTGCAAGTCATTCAAATATTTGTAATTAGTTGTTTGACTTCTAAAGATCAGAAATTTATATGTCTAACTAATAGTAACGTTGATACCCATCAAACATCTGTTTAACGTATTTGAGTCAGAACTTGGTCCTTATAGCATCGCGACTAAAATACTCATATTGTTACAATAAAAATGACACTGTATAACAATATCATTTAATACAAAGGTGTGTTCAAATATGCAGTAAGATCATACAGCAAAAGCTTATTTAAAAAATCGGTAAGAACGGGACTAAGGTCTTTTCCTTTGTTTTGTGATTGATCTAGACAAAATCAGTAACATTCCAAGAGAAGATTTGAACATTCAATATATAATCATTAAAATGGATAAATATTATACATCTACATTTAAAAATAACCAATTTTGTGTTTCAATAAAAGCCTGAAAGCGTAGGTGAATAATAGGAAAGTAAATTTATCTTCTGCTATTCGATCCGCTCTAGGCAAAAAAGTAAAGAGACTAATGAGGTTGTGCTCGATCACAAACTTTCTTGGATTAAGTATAAGTCCAAATGCCAAAAGTAAACATTTTTTTTCCGCTTGATTGTGACAAAATTACTGTATTTCAATAGTCTGGAACATGTTTTTAACACTAAAGTAAAAAAAAAAATGGTTGCTAAGTGAATATCTCTTAAGCCGTCTTAAAGAATATCAAGCTACTTGTACATGAAAATTCTAACAGGTGTCGATCAAAACAAAAATAAAGGTTTTCCACGCAGTGCACACGGTGCTTACATGATTTGTGTACTTAATTTCACACGTAATGTCATGTAAAGAAAAAAAGTGTCAGCCACATGGCAAGCGTAAGCAGTGATACTTAAGTAAAAGTTATAATTAATAATTTTAATCAACATGATCATTATCATTATCATCGTTGTCATCGCCATCATCATCATCATAACCATCATCATCACCAACATAATCGTCACCATCACCATAGTCATTATTATCATCATCATAATCAACATCATCATTAATATTATCATAATCATACTCATCATCTTCATCATAATCATCATCATCAAGACCCCTATCAACATCTTTATCATGGTCATCATCATCGCCAAAATCATCTTAATCATTATCACCATCAGAATCGTCATCATTATCTTAATCATCTTCATCATCTTCATCATAATCATCGTCATCATCATTATCATAATCATCATTATCAACACCATTAACGTTGTCTTTACTATCATCATCATCACCCTCATCATCTCAATTATCATCATCATTGTGATCATTATTATCATGATCGTCATCGTCATCAACATTATGATCATTGTAATCATCGTCATCATTATTGATATAAACAGCATCATCATAATTATCATAATATTTATCATCATCATTATAAGCATTATTATTGCAATAATCAATTTAATCGTTATGATCAACATCATCGTTATTATCAATATCATCGTTATCATAACAATCATCATCAGCATCATAATCATCTTCGTCATTATCATCATTATCATCATTCTCAACAAAATCATCATCATCATTATGATGATCATCGTCATCATAATCATTATAATCATCATCACCAACACCATTATCAACATCTTTATCATCATAGTTAACAACATCATCATCTTAATCATGAACACTATAATAATCATCAACATTATCATGATAATGATTTATCATCATTATTGTCATCTTTAACATTATAATCGTCATATCATTATAAACATCATAATATACACCATTATCGTCACCTTTACCATTATAATTATCACCATCATTATCTAAATCACCATTACCATCATCGTCGTCATGATTATCATTATTATCATCATAATCATTATAATTGTCATCCCTCTTATCATTATCATCATTTGCCTCATGATCATCTTCATAATGATCATTGTTAGCATTCTAATCATCATAACCCTCTATTTATCATCGTCATTATTCATATTATCATCACCATCATGATCATATTCATCACCATCATCCTTATCATTACCGATATCATCATAATTGTCATCATAATTATCATCATCACCATCGTCATCAACATCATCATCATTGTGATCATCATCATCATTATTTATGTGATTAACATCATCGTCATGATCATTATAATATTTATCGTGATGATTAGTATTATCATCATTATCATCATCATTATCATTCTCATAATCAACATCATCATCATTATTGTCACTATCATTATAATCTCAACCAACATCATCATTATGACCATCTCCATCATCATCATATTTATGATTATTATGATAATTATCATCGTTATCATCAATATCATCAACATCATCATCGTCACTAACATCGTCATGATAATTTGGATCAGTATCATTATCATAATCATCAGCATCATGATGATAATTATCATCATTATCATCATAATCTTTATTATCGTCATTTTTATGATTATCATCATAATAATTTCAATTAACACTATCATAATCATCATTAACTTTGTCATTATCACCATTTTTCTTCTTATTATTATTATCAATATCATCATCATCATGATCATCATTCTAATTATAATCATTATCAGTATCTACATTATTGCCACATCGACACAATTATCAACATCATCATTATCATGATTATTAATATTATCATCTAAATCATTATCACTATCATAATCGACATCAATATCATTATTATTTTCTTCATCATTGTAGTCATTTTTATCATCATGTATATTATTATCATCATCATTATCCTTAATATCATCACTATTATTGTCATCATAATCTTCATCGTCGCCATAATCATCTTCATCATCTCTAACTATATTGCAATCATCATTATTATCTTTATAATCATGAGCATTATCATCGTCATCATAATTGTCACCATAATCATTATCACCATCATCATTATATGAATCTCTATCATCATCATGTTCATTATAATCATTGTCTACGTCATCATCAACTTCGTTATCGTCATCATCATCATTCTAAGCATGATTATCCCCATCCCTATCATAATTATTATCATCATTTTCGTTTCCTTCATTATTATTATCATGGTTATCATTATCATCATCATTGTAATCATGGTAATAATTATGATCATTCTTATTATCATAATCATCATCAGCATAATCATTATCATCGTCATCATACTCTAACTTCTCATTTTCTTCATCATCATTATCATCATAAACATCATCTTCATCCTAATCATCATCACAATCCCTATCATCGTCAAAATAAGCATAATCATCTATCTTATCATCATTAATATTATCATCCATATCATTGTCTCCGTAATTAACATTTTAAACATTATAATCATAATACGCAACATAACCATAATTATTTTTATTATCGTCATCATCATAATTATCATCATAATTATTGCAATTATCATTATCAACCTCATCATCATTATTTTAATTATTTCTGTCATTACCATCATTATCGTCATTATTACCATTATCATCAGCATAACCATCATTATTATCATGATCAACGTCATCATCATCATTACAATCATCAACTTTAACACTATTATTAATATCTTTATCATCATCGTACAAGCGTCAAAATAATTATCGATAATTTCGCCATCGAAGTTATCATTAATATGGTCGTCATTAGAAAAAAGTGTCTGCCTTATAGCAAACGTAAGTTATGTAACTTAAGCTTATGTTATTACTCGTGATCTTTATTAACATGATTATCATCATTTTCACCGTTATCATCGCCATAATCATTATCATTATCATTATCATCATCATCATCATCATCACCATCATTATAATCATCTTCGTCATCATCATCATCATCATGATCATCATCATCATCATCATCATCATCATCATCATCATCATCATCATCATCATCATCATCATCATCATCATCATCA
>JAPYYV010032039.1:0-13902 GCA_030522625.1 Copidosoma aretas | reverse complement strand
GAACCCCACCAAGTCTTGCTGCGTCTGTGTCAGTGTGGTGTGTGTATGTGAGAGGAATGTATTCACCGCCACTTACCTCTATTCATGGCTAGTTGGTATACCGTTAGTCTTTAAGCCCCCTCACCCGACCTAGGCTGCAAGCAGCACGGTCTACGACAAGGTGACGCATACCATGGAGGGGGAGTAGTAGTAGTAGTTGTAGTAGTAGTAGTAGCGGTAGTAGTTGTTGTTGTAGTAATAGTAGTAGAAGTGGTAGTAGGAGTAGTAGAAGTAGCAGAAGTTGTAGTAGTAGTAGTAGTTGTTGTGTCGCAGAAGTCGCAGTAGGGGAAGCAGTAAGTGTAGTGCTAGAAGTAGTAGTTTTTTATTTGTTGTGGGAGGGATAATGCGCTTCCGCACACCGTTAGGCAACGGTAGTGTTGAACTTAGTAGATTGGTTTTATTGGACCACTACCTCTAACTTAAACCCCCTCCCATGCTGCGTGGCCTTTGTTCTACCCCGGAGCTGCGTGAGCATTACTTTGGGGTGGAGCCACCAGGAAGGACGTCGTACCTCACAGCATAGTCAAAATATCTCGCTTATCAATGGCTGGCATGTAGTTACTACCTGCGTGCCCTGAAAAGGGCCGCAGCGCACCTAGGTCATTACATATCCCCAACTATCCACCAGGCTAGCATTTTGCAGTAATTCCCATGCCTGGTGTTCTTTATTACTTATAATCAGCGCAGCTTCAAAAATAGGATAAATAACGGTTTCTACACTGAGTTTTCCAGCCCAGCTTAGCTTTATTCCTTACCTTTTTATCTGATTAGCCCACCTGTGACCTTGCAAATTGCGGGTCCTTTCAGAAGGCTCATCCTTCTCTTTCTTCGCCGGTAGGGCCGTCTGAGTGAAGTCATCAATAGCATTTAATGCGTCGCTATTTTGCAACATGGCGTTGAAAATAGTTTCAAGCACCAACACTTCACTCAGGTGGTCCCAAAGCTCTTCTTTTTCTGCTTACTGGGTCTCACGAAACTGCACCAGGCACCTCATCCAGACTATTCGTGATAAACTAATGGTCACTTGCTAAGTAGTCCCCCACGACTCTCCGGGTGGACACCCTCACTGCTGTACCCCGCGTTGCGAGGGTCACGTCCATGATCAAGCCCCCAAATCCAATTTGTCTAAACGTCGCTTTATTACCAGTGTTAATCGTGGTGAGGTCCAGACTCGCAACCATCTCCGTCACCGACCGATCTCTGCAATCGGTCCTCTTCTCACCCAAAGCAGTGTCCTTAGAGTTAAGACGGCCGTCTAGGCCGCCCCCCAACGCGTGCAGCACTGCTCACTTATCATGAGCAGATCTACACCACGATCGTAGACGCACCAGGACAGCAATTTCTCCGAGAGCCAGAACCCTATCAGATTTCCCTGCAGCATAAGTGCCATTGCTTACGCATGTCTCCCTCAGCCACTTTGAGGGTCTCGCACCCAGCAGATCCTGCTCCATGATGAAAATCAGGTGGTACAGTCATGCTCTGGCACAGATAGCACCGTACTTCTTTTGTACGGCAGTACCTGGCCTAATGACCATCTTCACCGCGCCTTAAACACGCACCAGCCCTGTCCATGCCCTTACATTTTTCTGCAAGGTGCCTGAAACCCAAGCACCTAAAGCAGCGCTTGGCTTTTTTCTTCTCTGGGCCGATGCTGCAGTTCACCCAGCTTATCGTGATGCCGGTCATTTTGTCCCAGACAAAGGCAACCGCTGTAGATGCTGTCACCCATGCCAAGCAATATTCCCTTAGAGTGTTAGAGGATAGTCATACCGTAATTATCTCTGCCTTGTCAGAAGGGAGAGCTCTGGCTGTCTCCTTTACCTTTTCCTTCGTGACGGTAGTATCTAGATCTCTCCCATCTCAGATGGCTTTGGAGAAATATGACCGCATACTCGCATTTTTCTTAACTGCTGTCGATATGGCTTTCTCAAGCTTAGCTCGAGCCTCCGTTGAGGTGCCTGTCGGTTCGTCTACTGCCCCTTCTCTTCTATTCTTCCTGATTCTTCCTACGTCAATTCCCAGTTCCTTAACATCTACAGCCTACATTTTTTTAGTACATTCGCGTACTTTCTTCCCTCTGATGGCATTATAAAGACTGCTTTAGGCTCCCGCCTTTGCCGCGGTTGGCTCTGAGCTCAGAGGCTCTAGTTCCCTTCTCCGGTCTTAAAGCTTTCTATTTTCTCGAAAAATTGGTTTAAGCCCCCTCAGTCATATTGAGGCCCTCATCCCACATCATCTCCTGCGTATAAGGGATGGCAGAAGATGGGGCAAAGCTGTCCTCCCTTCTACTGTTTCGAGAAGAGAGACCAGGTGGACTAGGTGTCTCCTTTTCCCTTTTCCTCTTTTCTTCAGCCACCTTCTCTAGACAATCTGCCTGCACTGGCTTTGACACCTTTATCCCCGTCCCCTTCTTGAACTTTGGGAGATGCTAAATCGCTTCTTAAGCAGCCTCGAACCCCTTATTAATGAGCCGAGGCTGGTTGGCTATTTTCACATTCACCAGGCATTTTCCCATGCAGTCGACAGCCTCCTTTAGCTACATCAGAAGAACGAGCTCCACAGGGTTTAATTTTAACCGTAGAACCTTGCCCTTTCTTTCCATTGCCTCCACATTATCAAAGAGTTTGGCTGATAACCGCCATGTCTGCAATGACTAGAATGCTGCAAAGTTAAGCCTTTCCATCTCTGAACCCCCCTTAGTTGGTTAAAACGTAGCCATACCCGTAACAATATGTTCATCGAAAGAATTGCCCGATCCATCTAGATTCCTTACGACAATAGAGGCAGATATAGTACATTAGGCCACTAGGGCACAAAGTACAAACATGAGCGCCCGAAGGGCGCACTTGTTTTACTTTTGTGCCCAAGTCTTGTATATTATTTTTCTTGCCGAGGGCGCTAAGTGTAATTTTCCGCCCGTGGGCACACTTTGGGCCCGAGAAAATACTTTGCGCCCTAGGGCCGAAAAAATTTTTCAGCCCGTGAGCGCAAAGTGGTTTCAAGGGCCCAAAGTGCGGCCTGAGGGCGAAAAGGCTCTGCTGCACTTTGGGCCCATGGTAAGAAAAAGAGGCTTACAACTCATAAGCGTACAGCGACGCTGGACTGAGTTTGTTACCCTGAAATATAGCACACTCTGCCACGCTAGCCCACCTCCACTCTCTTAAGCATCGCACCCAAAGGAGGAAGTGCTCCACTCCCTGGAGAGTTTTCGGCAGACATCGCACGACAGGACACTTTTTGCCACACTGGAAGAGAAGCAGGGCCAGGACAGCCCAGCCACGCTTCTACAGGAGTCCGACTGACCAAAGCCAGAACCTGCTAAGCCAGGCCATCTGAAAAGCAAGGCAAAAACCACCTGGCTCCTTGGCCAGCCCAGCCCAGCAGGCACCTACCCGGACCAACCAGACCATCGCAGCACCGCCGCCAAGCTAACCCAAAACGCAAACTTCCCCAGTGTAAGAAGTTGACTGTAAGGGGTCTGGAATCCAGCCTCCCATCTTGCAGTCAGCAGGAGTCAAAGACAGCTCAAGTCACTTCGGCACGCAACCTGTGAATCACCTTTCTGTCCAGGATCTCCCTTTGGCAGCTCATGGGTCGCACCGCACAGCAAACATGGCAGGCCTCCACCCAAAGCCAGCATCTTTTATAAAGGCCATTGACATTCATTAAGGAAGTCCTAGAAATGGTAAACAGGGTAAAAAAAAATTTAAGTGTGTGTGGTTGTGATGCGTTTCTCGTTTAAGTTCCACATTTAAACCGAGACAGTCATAACCTGGAACAGTGCTAGTGTATGTGTATCTTAGTGTTGTAAGGATAATGTCTAGGGATAGAGAACTTTAGAGTAGTGTAAGGTAAAGGGGTAAATGAAAGGAGTTTTAATTGTGTGTATAAAAACTCGCGTTTCAGAAACCCGGTACTAGCAGGTTTCTCTAGTGCTTAAGAAAATACACCATACAGTCTCTTTAGTGGTAGTAAGCTTCTATTCTTGCACACTACAAATTTTTTATTTTAGCGACGTGCGGCCTTTTAAACGGTAGTAGCCCAGGATTATTTAGGTCATCGCACTACCCTCACATCGCACAGTTCCCTCAGAACAAATAAGTAGCAAGACCCTGACGACAAAAACGAGGAAATCCCATCTAGTCCTGTCCCTTTTGAGTCTGTGTAGTAAGTGTATATAAAAAAAATGTATTGGACGCTACTTATCTCGTATATAGCTAGTTGTTATGCCGTTAGTGTAAGAACCCCCTAACCCATCGAAGGCTGCAAGCAGCACGTTCAACGACAAGATAACGCAAACCGTGAAAAAAGGTAGTATTGGCAGTAGTCATATTAGTAGCAGTAGTGGTAGTTGTCGTAGTTGTTTAAGATTTAGTGCTAATAGTAGCTGTTATAAAAGTGAAAAAAGAAAAGAATAAACACGAAGAAGTAGATAAAGAAGTCGTAAAATAGTTTTGGTGATAGTAGTAATATTAGTAGTGGTAGTTGTAGAAGTAGAGGTAGTAGTGGTAGTAGTAATATAAGCAGTACTAGTAAGGGTAGTAGAAGCAGTAGTCGTAATAGGAGTAGTAGTCATAGTTGTGGAAGTAATAGTAGATCTATTAGTAGTCAGAGTTCTAGTAGTAGCAGTAGTAGTAGTAGTAGTAGTTGTTGTAGTAGAAATAGTAGTAAAAAAAATATTAAAGTAAAAGTCTTAATAGTAGTAATAGTAAAATTAAAAGTAGTAGTAGAAATAGTGGTAGTCATTGTATTAGTAGTAAAAGTAGTACTAGGAATAGTAGTAGTCTTAGTAGTTTTAATTTTTGCGGTAGGAAGAAAAAAGCATTTACGCGCACCACAGGGTGTATGGTAGAGTAGGACTCAACGTGAATCCCTCTGATCGAGAAAAATAAAAAAAATAAAAAAGATAAAATCAACAGAAAGAATCCAGTAATACCCACTAAATAGCCCCCTATGCAGCGGGGCTTTTGTTCCACCCCGGAACCGCGTTAGCATTACTTCAGGGTGGAGCCACCAGGGAGGACATCGTACCTCATAGCGTTGTCGAGCAAGCTCACGAGGTCCCCCTTGGGTCAGCACATCTCGTCCAACCATCCAATCCGCCAGCTTTTGGGCAACGTGCGTCTCCTTGCTGATAACGACTTTGCCGTCAGTGCAGCTTAGAACTGCACGAGCCGCGCTCTACATTCGCCCTGAGAAGGACGTGAGGTCCCTGAAGGGCAGCATCCTTGTTCAGTCTCACCGCAGGTTTGCTTTGCGAACGCCTTTTTTCGTTCGATGCTTCAGCTTGCTGATAAGCAACGAGGTTTAGCGCAGCGTGGATACGCACGAATTATCCTGCCTTCTCACTGGCCGCGCAACCCAGGGCACCACCTACGTGGGGGCTCCCACTCAGCGTTTAGCGGACCTCTCTTCTTCCATCTTCAAGCGGATAACCGCCTGGACAAAGTCGTTTACAGCCCTCCATGCGTCCTCGATGCTAAGCATCTGGAGGACGATGTTTTTATGCATGGGTACCATGCTCAGACGGTCCGCCAGAGGCTCGCGCTCTCGGTGCCACCTTGCGCAAACGAAGAACGTATGCTCGACAGTATCATCCATCAGAGGGCAGTAGTCGCATCTGGGAGGTCCTTTTACCGCCATCCGATGGAGATAGGAATTAATCTGGCCGTGTCCGGAGAGAAACTGGGTGAGGAAGTAGTTAACCTCACCGTGATGCCGCTCCATTCACGGCAGCAGGTCAGGAATCCGCTGGCTTGTCCATCTGCTCGCAACAGCCTTATCCCACTCCCGCTGCACCGTCGTTAACGTTTCTTCCCGCCTGTCGTCATCATCTTGGGCACCAGGAGACATAAATTTCTCCCTGCGCTCCCGGGCCAGCAACACAACGGGGATCGTTCGCGCAATTACCATAGCAGCTGCGGAGAGAACCGTGCGGTAGGTGCACGCGATCCGGAGAGATCCGGGACGCTGTACTGAGGTAAGCTTTATACGGACATCCCGTCTCAACAGCGCATGCGCCTATACCTCCGAGCCATATAGTTGTATCAAGTTAGCGACCGAGGCCAGAAGCTGTCTTTTGGCCTCACGCGGGCCACCAAACTTCGGCATCAGCCGAGACAACGCTTCCGCAACCTTGGCGGCCTTTTTCGCTGCTCTCTTAATGTGCTTCCAGAAGGTGAGCTAAGAGTCGACCCACATTCCTAGGTAGCGCACCACCGTGCTCGCGCATATCGCTTCACCCGCAACGTTCACGCAGGAATCCGTGCCGAACCATCTCTGCCTGGTAAGAACAACCATTTTCTTCTTTTGGATCGCCAGTTCAAACCCGTGATGCCGCAGCCACTCTGCCACTATCGCGACCGCCCATCCTATCTTGCGCTCGGCTTCCTCGCGGGATCTTCGGTGACACGCAACGCGATGTCATCAGCAGAACCCGTCAGGACTTCCCCAGAGGCATCTTCAGGCGCAACAGATCATCGTTGACGAGATTCCAGAGGTCCGGGCCCAGTGCAAAGCCCGGCGCAACCCCCGACGTTAGACGGCTCTTTCTCTGTCCCATCTTTGTGTCGTACCGGAGAACACGATCTTAAAGATATCTATCAAGGATCCTTCTAAGGTAATCCGGTACATTATGTCTCCTTAATGCCTCTCTGATGTCGGACCAGCAAGCCGAGTTAAAAGCATTCTTGACGTCAAAAGTCACCAGAACACAGGCACTTCTCGTTTTAATGAGATGGCGCCCATGCTTTTTTGACAGCCTCTAGCACCTCGCCAACAGCCATGACCGTCGAACGACCCCGACGAAACCCATACTGGTTGTCCGAAAGGCTGGTTACCTCTCGTATGAAAGTTCGGATCAGCCTCTTAAACAATTTTACCGCAGTGTCTAGCATACACAGCGGCCAAAATGATGACAGGACCAGGGGGGCGGGGCGGGGGGGGGGGTCCCTTATCCAGAAGGGCGAGACTTTGGATCTTCCAACGTCCACTGAACACACCGACGCGACGCGCAGACACGCGTTAAACATGACCAGCAGAACGTGTGGCTTTTCCGTGGCAATGACCTTTAGGACTCCGGCTGGCACACCGTCGGGACCAGGGGCCCTTCGACCAGGCGTCCCCGACACAGCCGTCACAGCCGTCCTCAATTCATCAAGCGTAAAGAGAGGGACTTCTCCTCCTCTGATGCCTTCCCGACTCTCCCCAAAGTATTCCGCGAAGTGGCAGGAGATCACCCTCTCCAAAAAGGCAGACTCCATCGGGGCCACAGGATCGGAACCACGCAGTCTTTTCAGCGCGATTCGATATCCTAGACCCCACGTGTCTCTGTCTACCTCTGCGATGAGTTCTCGCCAACACCGATTTTTGTTCACCTTGATTGGTCTCACCAGGCACTTTTTTGCTTCCCTACACGCAGCAGCAGCCATCTCCGCGTCCGCACGGCTTTTATGTCGCTGCGCAACACGCCGGAGACGCTGCGTATCCCCGCGCCGATCGGCGATCTCGACCGTCCACCAGTAGCACGACCGCCGCCCTCGTCTGGTGCTCCTTTTGGGCATACACGCGTCACACCATTCCTTGGCTCGTCTCATGGTGCTTTTCACTAGCGCCTCGGCTCCCGCCGTGTCTTAGATGTTATTTAGCTCACTAAGAGGTGGCACGTCTGCTATGGCTTCCCGCAGCGCATCTCGATTGAATTTTACCATGTTTCACCCAGCAGCGCGCCTTCGAGGCCCTTCGCGTGGATACGCACCGCTTTCTTCGCTTATCACGAAGGAGACATAGTGGTGATAGACTGCCGTGTACTTCTCCAGTACCTTCCAGTCAGACATTCTCGCCGCTACATGTGGCGTCGCAAGCGTCAGGTCAATGATCGTGCCCCTGTTGCCGGGCCGCCAGAACGTTGCTGAACTTCCCGAGTTTCTGACAGTGAGATCAAGCCTTGCGGCCATCTCAAGCGCTGCCCGTCCACTTAAGTCGGTTCTTGGCTCTCCTTAAGCGGTGGCGTTGGATTGAAGTCGCCGGCCAGAACCACTTCGCCACTTTCCCTGCATATGCGAACATCGTCTTCGAGTTTGGCACACCGCTGTCCAAATACGCTAATCTCTATGTTAGGGAATATGTAACAATTTATATAGGTCACGCGTCCACACCTAATCCACACAAACCCTGCTGCGCCTCTGGTATTGGAGACAGGGAACTTGTGGCTGTGTACCAGGATGGCCGTGCATTCAGTCCTGTCGCTGTACTAGCCAGGACCCGGTAATGTGCGGGACGGCTTATTGATAAAGAGTATGTCCACACCCCGGTCTAACGCGTACTGGTCCAGCAAGTCATGCGCAAGCACGGTTCTATCGAGGTTTACCTGAGCATCAGCGCCATTTCCTCTGAATTGCCCCTGCAGCCGCTTGTGAGGCTCTATACCTGGCAGTTCTAGCGACGTGTCGATTTTCCGGCTTTGGGGTCACGCTTTCGCATAGGTAGCAGCTCACGTCTTTTTGCAAGCAGCTTTGTGCTACGTGACCCTTTTAGCCGCACCTCCAGCACGCCCTGGCCCTGTCAGGCCCCTTAGATTAGCTGGCAATGTGATTAAAGCCAAGGCACCTGAAGCAGCGCTCAGGCTTTGATTTGGGCCGCACCCTGCAGTTGACCCATCCAAGCCTTAAGTGGTCTCGCCTGTCAAGAACCGCCGCCACCGACGCTGGGGCCTCCACGTAGGCAATGCAGTTTCCCCTAACAGTGCCAGCTGACAGCCGGACGACCACGTCAGGCATCGCCTCCTTGCCAAAACAGCCTCTCACTGCAGCTACCACCTCCTTTACAGTCACTGTGGGATCCACGTCCCTGATCTCCCAGGTCAGGCGTGGAGCGGGAGTCCAAACGCCGCCAGTGTCTGCCACAGAGTCTTTCAACGCCGCGGCGAAGGCATCGCGGCTTTTGAAGGCCGTGTCCCTCAGATCAACAAGGACACCGACCGCCCTCGTGTCCCAGACAGACCCGACCCTCGCTTCTAGCCCGACCACGTCGACCTTCTTCATAAGGGCCAGGACGTCGGCGTATTTTTTGCCCTCTGACGGTTTGACCAGAATAGCCTCTAGCCTAGCCCTCCGACGTAGCCCCTTGGAGACATTTTGGGGCACCGCCTCAGAGGCCTCCTTCGGCTGTTCAGTCCCCTTGTTTGAGGGCACTTTCTTGGACCTTTTCACTGTGGTCCGCTCGCCGTCTATAGTAGCCGTCTGTTTTCTTTTCCCCTTCTTATCGACCTCCGTCCCTTTCTCTTTGGCCTTGGATTCCACCTTGTCTCCCTTGGTCAGGTCGATCGTAAGAGGAGCCCTGGTGGTTCAAAAGCTCCTTGACGGGGTTTTTTTCCGTCCTCTTTAGGGCTTGGAATGTCTCTACCAGCACCTCTCTTTCTTTTCTTCTTCCCTTTTACTGGGATGCTGTCCAGCGTTCGAGGGCCGTCCCCACGCATGCCAAGGCTGGCAGAGCCTGCCCCGGCTAACTCTGCCCGCCTCAGCCGCTTGAGCCGTCCGACAACCCTGGCGGCCACCTCGATCCCCGACTTTATGTCACTCTGAGTGTTTCCATACTTCTGTATTAACCCACCCAGGGACGACACCACCCTGCATAGGTCCTCTATCGCCGTCTCTACACTGTCCATCAGCTCCAGTCCCCCCGATACACCGCTGCTACCAGAGGTGACTGACTCCGTGTCAGAGTCTGTCGACTTCAGTAACAGCACTTTTCCTTCAGACTTACCCGTGGTTGTAATTTTTTTAGCCATACCTTACAGTGAGAGTTTCATCCCATGATCCGTACGGACCCATCTGGATCCCTCCGTCTATGGAGGTGGCCAGCGTGGCCTCCCCAGCACATGACTGAGGGGGTGGCACCGGACCGGGTAGGTAATCCTGGGGTATAGCACGCCCTGACAAGCTAGCCCACCTCCACTTCCTTGAGCTTCTCACCCCAACCAGGAAGTGATCTACTCTCTGTAGAGTTTTCCGCAGACGTCACGAGCCAGGACGCACTCGACAACACCGGATCAGGCGGATGAGGAACGCGAACGGACAATAGCACGACCAGGCAAGGCGATAGTCAACCAGGACGTGGCAACCAGTGGCTACTTCGCCCTGACCAACTAAAGCCCCCCCGCACCGGAACGCGGCCCAAAGCCGGTTGACTGGACCTGGCTAGGTATCCAGCCTCTCGTCTTGCAGTCAGCAGGAGCCAAAGACAGTTCGGGGCTCCTCGGCACGTAGCCTTGGATGCGCCTAGCTGCCCAGGATCTCCCTTTGGCCGCTCACGGGTCGCACCACACGGCAAACACGGCGGGCCCCTTTACCTGGGGCCGGCCTCCAAAGAGGAGGCCATTATTATTTATTTAGGAAATCCGAGAAATGGTAAACTAAGTGGAAGGGTAATGTATGTGTGTACGATTGTGATTTATTTCCCGTGTCGATTTCGCATCCACGCAGAGGCGGTCACCGACACGGGAATGTTCTAGTGCATGTGTATGTTAGTGTTTTGAGGATTATGTTTAGGGATGGAGGACATTTGAATCGTGTAATACGGGGCAATGTGTGAAAAGTTTTTGTGTGTAAGTGTGGTGATTACGATCAGCAACGGAACTAGTAGGTCTCATCTGCCCGACCCGCCAGTGCCCAATCCAAGCGCGTGATGCAGGAACCCGGTACCAGCTGGTTTCTGCTGTGCATTCTAGTGCAGGCCACCATATAGTCTTCTCAGTGGTAGTGAGCTTGTATTAACTAGCCCACCACGTCTTATTTATTCTTAAGACATCCAGTCTTTTTAGCGGTAGTAGCCTAGGATTATTCAGGCCACCGCATTAGGCCTTACCTTCCAGGGATCCCTTAGCACAAGCAAGCAGCAAGGCCCCGACAGCCCAACCGAGAGAATCCCACCAAGTTCCGCCGCTTCTGTGTCAGTGTAGTGTGTGTATGTGAGAGGAATGTATTCACCGCCAATTACCTTAATACATGGCTGGTTGGTATGCGGTTGGTGTTGAAGCCACCTCATCCGACCTGGGCTGCAAGCAGCGCGGTCTACGACAAGGTACGTTCCTCTGTCTTTGCTTCAACCTCCGTTTCGTCTTTTTCTTTTGCAAATGCCCTGTCTCGTGGCAACACTGCAGCCATACTCGTACCGTCACTTAGTGTTTTACTTCCCCGTACAAAGCCAATATGTATTATGCCGAAAAAGCGAGTTGGCATAGGTCCCACAGATGAGGCCGCTTGTAGGTTTGATACAGGTTTAAGCACGAGGAATGCTGTCAGCGAATTGATCGACCCTGTAGCCTTGGGCTTCGGGGCACGCTTACTCTCGGGCCCAGGTCGCTCTGTAATACTGGAGGGGCCTACGGTAGAGGCATCGCTTGTTGATAAAAGTGTAGCTCTTAAAGAAGCCGGGCTTGAATTGAGACCTGATATCAAGCTTGCCCCGCTCGTTATTGTTCATGATATTCCCGTCGACGTTGAGAAGGATGACATTGTTAAATATATCCTAGAACAAAACCTTCGGGGTGAATTAAGTGATGCTGTTAGGGCAGTATTCCTATATCCAAAAGGTACTAAAAAGCATCGATCGTGCGTGTTGGAGGTGACCCCTACTTGTCGTGTCTGTTTGTTAGAGCTTGGTCGTGTTAGCATAGGTTGATACCGTTGTCGTATTAATGACCATGTTTCACTTACTCAGTGTTTTCGTTGTTGGGGATTTGGACATATAGCCAATGATTGTAAGAGTGGGTTTTGCTGTGAGTATTGTAGTGGAAATCATGCTAGTCGGGACTGTATTAATAAGACTAAAGCTAATCGTAGGTGAGTTAACTGTGTAAATTCCAAGTACTTAAATACAGCACATGCAACGTCAGACAGATCTATTTTCCCTATTTTATTGAGGATGATCAACCACAAAATTTCTTTCACTGATTATGGCTCATAATCCTTCATTATTAAGAGTTGCCCATTGTAATTCGCAATCAATTGATCCGCACTTTGAACATATGAAGTCGATCATCCTCAATAATGTTTTCAATATTTTTTCAGTTTGTATGTCCTGGCTTAAACCCAATAAACACTTCGATGAGTTTAACATCACTGGTTACTCTCTTATACGTCACGATAGATTGGGCAAGGGTGGTGGGGGCATTGCAATATACATCCAAGAATCCATTAAGTTCAGGGTACTATCTTCATCTACGCGGACATATGTTTACGCACTGCGACCAGAATTCATGCTACTTGAACTCATCATGAGCCACACGAAAATATTTTGCATTACTGTTTACAATCCTCCTAAATGTGGTTATTGGTCTGACGTCGAGGAGGCTATCCTTGACTGTAATACATCCTTTGATTTCTTTATTTTATTAGGAGACCTCAACATCGATTGGCATACCTTATCTACACTACGTAGAATATTTAGCGACTCACTTATCACGCTTGGCTTATCTGTCATTCCGTTTAATACAACTTATCACACTGCCACATCATATAGTACAATTGATTATATTTGTATTAGCGATAGAAAGGTGGTTCACTCTAGTCGCCAGATCGAGGTCCCAGCCATTTCTGGACACGACATTCTGTTAGTTAAGATTTTGTGTGACACACCCGAGTTTGTTACTAAGCAAATCATTTGTCGCTCTTTTGAAAAATTTTAACCAGGAACTCTTTGATCGTGATTTGACCATGACTGATTGGAGTCTTGTGACTGCTTCTGATGATGTTGATGATAAGGTCAGCGCATTTTCTTCTGTAATCACGAGTTTATTCGACAAGCATGCCCCTATGCACTCGTTCACTCTTCGTCAAAAGCATTGCCCTTGGATGACTGATGAGATTATATCTTTCAATAGGGATCGTAACCGTGCTTGGAGACTTTATCGAAAAGGGCACCGTGAGTTTGATCTTCTATCTTTCAGACAATTGCGAAATAGGGTGAAGACTCTTTCGCGTGATGCCTTACAATAGACAGAGACTGGCAGCTTGCAAATCGTCATCTGACACTTGGAAGTGTCTTCGTGACATTGGCGCAGCCCCATCTTCTAGGTCAGCCCCATCAAGCACCCCCGACCTGGATCTGCTTAATAGACACTTTGTTGGTTCCACCGTCTGTCCCACAACAGCTTTATCGGGATTGCCAGCCTCTTTCCCCTTCTACTATGTAGACGGTATCACTATTAAGATGTTAAAATTTTCCCTACCACACGTTATACCAGTACTGTTAAACATATTTGACTGTTCCTTGCAATCGGGTAAATTTCTCACAGCATGGAAGAAGGCCCCGGTTATGCCCTTGCCCAAGCAAAGAATCCCAACAGACCCATGCCACTTCCGGCCTATAAGCTTACTCTGTGCAATGTCTAAGATCCTAGAAGCCGTTGCACTCAAGCAGATGTCCTCTTTTGTAGATTCTACTTCAATTCTATGCTGCCAGCAACCAGACTTCCGACGGCATGATAGCTCTTATACTACACTAATAGATATTGTAGATGAATTAAGATTGGCCATTGAGTCCCACACAGTAACTCTGATGGTTGCTGTTTACTTTAGCCGTGCTTTCGATGTCGTATATTTTGAGATTTTGCTGAACAAAATTCGCTCTATGGGTTTCTCAGATTCTGTTTGTACCTGGATCAAATCTTTTCTTTCCGGTAGGTCACAGGCGGTTATACTTCCGGACGGCTCTATGTCGGTGTGGCTGGATCGGGGGGCTGGTGTTCCTCAGGGTAGTCTTTGTGGGCCAATTTTGTTTTCCCTATTTATTAATGATTTGCCATCTGTTTTGAAGCGCTGTAAATGCCATATGTATGCCGATGATTTCGTGCTCATGTACTCT
>JAPYYV010032036.1:0-11684 GCA_030522625.1 Copidosoma aretas | reverse complement strand
GAAAAAGAGAGAAAAAAAAAAAAAAAAAAAAAAAAAAAAAAAAAAAAAAAAAAAAAAAAAAATTATCCGTAAGACACCGAGTACAAAAGAAAAAAAAGCAGGTTGGATCGCTCGCAAGCTTCGTAGGCTCCTGAGTGGGGAATATAGGCCTCCCCCGGGAATCGTCAATAATGCCCTACTCTCATTCTGTATTTTTTTTTTTTTTTCTCTCTTCTCTGATTCAAGGAAGTTATTATCCCCGAAGCGCTAGCTCTCGCGACTCTTGAGGAAAGAACAATACAAATTAGAGGCTGGAGATGGGTAGGATTTTAAACAAATTGCTACTTAATGAGATTAAAAATTTCTCCCTCATCCCCTTCTTGCCTCTCTGCTGCACGTTGTTTAAATTTACAAGAGCGTTTGTGAATTGATAAATCGTTGGAAAAAAAAAAAAGCTTTCACCGAAGCCAGAAGTTTGCGAACGATCGCCAACGCAAGGCCCAGGCATTTAAATATAAAATATGAATATATTTTACAGAGGAAATATATGTATAATAATTGATGATTATCGATGAATTTAGAGTCGGCTCTTCGTCAGAACGTTATGACGGTGCGGGGCGCGACTTACTGTTTTTCGTCTTCATGTGGAAATCTTACACATAACTGTGAATACTCGTGGAAAAAAATGTGCGTGTTCAACTACTTTATTTTGTTTCTTGCTTTTTTTTCAAATGCATTTTAAAATTTTGAACTTGGCTCGACGCGCTTACGCATTATTGATTGTTGGCATCGCTTGAACAGATGTACCTTGGGCAAGGACGAACTTTCGACAAGCCAATACAGAGACGAACTGGTTTACGATATCTAATTTACTCTTGTGTAAACTTTTATTGTAAATTTCTAATATTTTTTTGATAAATAATCATTTCACTACACACAGATTACATGAGGTACGTAGGCTCGTTGAAGAACTCCAAGCCCCAGGTCGTACTGCTAAAGTACACTTAATTACTTGAATAAAAATTTCATTTCATTGCAAATAAAAGCAAACTACTGACACCGAAGACATTGACACTTTATTTTTGTACAACTAGAGTAGCATCAAGGTTGAAAGTCAGAGTAAATTTTTCATCATAATTCATACTAATCTATAAATCAATCATACAAAGTAACAACAAAAATTAATTTTGACTGAGACGACTTTCAACCCCTCGGCTGAATTTTATATATTTAGCCAGACGATAACATTAATACAATTCAACGAACACTAGCACAAATAAATAAGCTCGATCAAGTTATTACTTAATAAACTAAAAAATCTTGAAAATAAAAACTTTTCTCTTCGCATCTTAAAGCAAGTTCTTTTTTTATTTTGGAAAAAAGTTGTGTCATCGCTTCGTATCGTCCATCTCGATCTTTCTTTAAAAGCGACTAATAAACAGTATATTGTTTTAACATACTCATTATAAAAGTTTATGTCACCGGTATTGGACCCGCAAGAGATTTAAATCACAACATAATATATTAAACGTAAGTATCAACGCGTAACGATGACGATGGAAGACCGAAAAAAAACTTTTGAACAAAACAATAACAAAACGCAAATCATCGTATACAATTGACAAGGCGAGTCAGCCGAGTAAAAAATTTATTTTAAAAAATATTGCAAACGAGAAGCATACTCAAGCTAACACTTACCTCGTGACGTAACTATAATTACTATACTTTTTAGTAATTTCATTTTTTCCCTCTAATTTAGAATATTCTTTCGTGAATTGTTCATGCAAAAGTGCAGATTAACGAAACAAACATATAGAAATAAATTCCTTATACTTGTTTGACACATTGATTTTCCGATTTTTTTTTGTTTTGTAGCATTTATACACATAAATACAAGCCATAATTAAAGAAAAATAAAGCAACGCCTTTCGGATTTTTAAAGCTCAAAATTCCTATTTTTCCATAAACTTTTGTTTTTCTTCATTATTTAATTGTTGTTTTCATATTCTAACAATGATGAAAATGTATAAAATGGCACATTTGAGTAAAATGCATGGTCATTAAATCTAAATGCTTGATTATGTACAATTGTGCGGGCATTTTTTTTAAATGCGTTGATTATTATTATATATACGCAGAGATCAGCGCGTTTGTGTCCTTACTTATTTATTTTACTCGATTTTATCTTCTAGAATATTAATTATTGCGTCAACAAAATCTGTTTAAGTGTATAATTTTATATTCAAAATCATCCATGACATAAATACGTAAAAAAGAATTTCTCCAGTTGATTTCGACCATCGAACAATTATCATGTGTCGTTCGGTTTTATTTTTACTTTTAGGTATATAAATATTGCTACTATACTAAGTCATTAAAAACGAATCCGAGGAATATCTAATTCATACATGGACACATATTATATCCGAACTTCGCGTTTTTATTAATATTATTATTTGTTCTCGTTTTCTCGATCACTTCGGCGATTATTCGAGCGTAAACTTGGAAAATATCCTTTTCACGGATACCACTCGTGACTTTTTTTTTATTTAAAGAAATAGCTGCCCCATTGTCGTGGACAATCCTAAAACGGACAATTAAACGTAGGAGAATTAATGATTGTGATGATCCACGATACATACTATATACTTAACGAAAGGCGATTATTTTAAATATAAATGAAGTCTCTAAATCATATAATATACTATACCATGAAAAGTAGAAGAGTGAGAGAGAGAGAGAGATGCAATATCTCATTTATATTTATGCTACTTGGAAAGAACAGGGAGCATGCGATTTTTTTTCCCAAAAAAACTGAGAATGTCTATAGAGTCTTGACAAAATTTGCGTAATCAGCAAAAGTATAGCGTAAATATGCGGTGTTATTTACAGATAAAAGAAGAACATGCTTATGCGTGTGTGCTTGTGTTTTAAGATATTTTCGCTCTGATGATTATACAACTATACATTTATAACGGTAATATGATATAATATTTCGTTTTGCTTCATGTGATACACAGCTTCGATATCGGAAAAGCAGCATCGAATGGAAAATTTTAAAATAGATTAAGGGGCTCCATTCTATTCGTGGCAAGCATTTGTGATATTAATTACAAAAATATTAGAATCTGCGTATCAAGTCATGTCTCTAGGAAAAATAATAAAACAATTGCTCGTAAGCACCTGATTGTTTGTAAACATTTGCATTTGTACTATTCATCTGCATGTATATTTATTTATAAACTACCTTATGTATGCGATGCAATTCGACACTTACGGCGTACGATTACAGTTGCATAAAAAATATACTCGCACAGTTGAAGCGTATATTTTATCAAAATCGAGCCCCTTGAAAGTTCAAAGTCCTCAATAAACTCTGAGAGATCATAAAAGTTACAAAGTGGTGTGTATAATATGTATACAGAGATATCCGAGGAAAAAAAAAAAAAAAAAAAAAAAAAAAAAAAAAAAAAAAAAAAAAAAAAAAAAAAAAAAAAAAAAAAAAAAGTATGATCGAAAAACTAATTACTCTTGAGATGTACTTACTGTCAGCCGGTGCGCACCATTTCGAATTAATTACTCGATAAAAGAGGCGAATGAAGAAAGCAGGCAGAGCATGCATCGGGAGGTTTTTATTTATTCCTATACTGCTCAAGGAGGAAACGGTGCGATCCGGCTTTTCCATTGACATTTTAATCAACCAACCTTTGATTCAGAAGTGATCTGGCAAAATCAAAAAGAAATAGAGTACAGGTATGCAGTTGGTGCAATCGATACGTTATTACATTACGATTACCAATTTGAAATTTCAAAATGCAGGAAAGAAAAAATGTACGTTGCAGAAGTCAGTCTACGATCCGAGGAAATGCTATAGAGAGGTCGTGCTTCAACGACAAACCCAATTGGGAATTTTCATCGATATTTTTCTCATTTTTTAAAAACTCCACTCTCTCGGCGTTTAGTGTTTGCTGGGGGTTTTCGACTCATTGCGATATCGAACGCATTTTTTATTTCGTTGGAGCGATTTAAAAGGCTCTAACAAGTCTTTTATGCGTCGAACAAAAATGAAATAAAAAGTTCAATAGCGAAAAAAACAACCATAGACATGTAAAGGGAAACATATTTTGATTTTAACATTTAAAAAAAAAAAAAAAAAAAAAAAAAAAAACAGATTCCAGCAACATTATCTTGTTTATCAACATGAAAATGAAAATATGAATACTGTTTTATAAATTATCTCACGCTGCTGTCATACGGTTCCGAATAAAATGAAGATTGTTTTATCACTTACCTCTTGGTAGCCGGAAAAATGATAGGGATAAGTACCCGAAATCATTGATCGCTGTAGCAAAGATAAGAGTGCCTTCAATCATCAAAATAAATATCTCTTTGTTTCAAGAGCCATCGGAGTATTTAGTTTCATCTTTGTTTCAAGTTCATACAAGCTTTAGTTTTTTAAAAATGTCCTTTCGAAAAATCCGACAGCAAATAGTGTGAGCTTGGACGAGGTGGTGAGATCGAGCGACAGAAAATCTTGGTGGGTAACAATCCAGGGATTCTTAAAGGTTCCGGTCAAAACGCAAACACGCCGAGTCCATACATAGATCATCATCGCGAATTCCCAATCGGGCGAGCGAGTGCGCACCACGTGTACGGTACAAAACTACTTGTAGGGTGTAAAAAACAGTGCTCTGCGCTTTGCGCGCGTGAGGATCAATCGACGATTGACGCAGCCTCGTACTGCGTCAAGGGTAGATTGTCGTCGGCGCGTCCAAAGCCGAACCTCCTCAGGCACCGGGCTCGTGACCTAAGGGCTACACGACAACAACAACACCAGCAACGTCTACATGACATCGACAAAGAATTCACAGGGGTTGCCCATCGCGATGCGAAATGACTGTCTACTACCAGATAGGTCTTGCTGCTGCTGCTGCTGCTGCTGTTGCTGCTGCTGTTGCTGCTGTCCGGGGCCTCCGCTGCCGGTGTTGCTCCCGCCTCCTCCGACTCCGCCCCCGGAACCCGTGCCGGTCTGGACGGACTGCTCGGAGCCGCTGCTGCGACTGCGACTGCCGTTCGAGCGCTTGCTGTTCGAGCCGCTGCCGTTGTTGCTGCCCCCGCCCGTCGTGACCGTCGTCGCCGTGCTCTTGAGCATGCCCGTCAGCACCGGCATCTGCAGCTCTGGTTCAGAATAACAAGAAGAAGACAGGTTTACATCATCGTCATCGCCAGCTGCCGCGCCGCGGGCGGCCGTCGTGGTGGTCGTAGTAGTAGTAGTAGTGGTAGTGGCCCCGGGGTAAGCCTTGATCGTTTTAACGTCGCTGCTTCCTCCTATTTGTACATGTGTGCGTGTATGTACGGTGCAGGTAGGACGGTCGATGCAAGTAGAACAAAAAAACAAAAAAGACACATTTCGCTGTGTAGTCACAGTTAGTTTTTTTCATCCACACTCTGAAGCAGTGCACGCGTTATACGCGTAAGCAAATTATTTATATACCCATACAGCTGTAGACTACCTCTACCATATGCATAATACGCTTTGCAGGTGCACAACTAATACGAGTACGGTCCTCCGGGGCTTTTCCGGGCTCCCTTTTCCACTCTTTCACTATACTCCGCACTCAATTTGCCTTTGGTCTCTCGTGCGTGCGTGCGACTACGATGTACCCCTATCTATCACACGACGACCTACTTTTTTGCTACAGCAGACCCTTCAGCCCCGACTACCACTTGAAAGAAGATACCCCCATCCCCCAATTAATGCAGTTTATTTGAATTCTCCTGTTACTCGGAGAATTCATTGCACTTTGGTTTTTCTTCTTTTTTTTCCCTTTCAAAGCAATCAATCGGCAGCAGCACTGGCTTTGTTAAGAATATTTGCAAAGCGATGAAAACGAAGCAGCGAGGTTTTTTCTTTTCAGAGGAGAAATCTTGAGTTAGTAATTGATGCAACAGAGATAACAACAACAACAAGAACAACAAGCGTCAGGCAAGCGATTTGGTTTTTGTGCGCAGGTGTTAATTATTATTATTATTATTATTATTATGTTTTTTTTGTTATTCACGCAATTAAAAATAAAAAATTTCAATATTATAAGCGACAACGGCAAAATCAAAGGTTCTTTTTCTTGTCTACAGGCAGGTGAGCAGCCAAAAGAGATCTTATGTGCTTCACATAAAAGTTACAACTAAACAAACAAAAAGATCGTACCAACTAAAAGGAACATAAAATTTATTTAGCTATACAATATACATTATTTAGGAATAATACACATAACAATTCTGTATACTTGTACAAGACACAGGTCAGCTGAAAAATAACAGCCGGAAAACAAATAAGGCACGTTTACGAAAATAATCAACAAGCATCCATCAGGCAAACCTCAAATCGACTTTTATCAATTGTGGTGTTTTATCAAGTGCGTATCTAAAAAAAAAAAAAATAAGCTTGGGCGGGGGTGTTCAGGGGGAGGGGGGAAAAGAAAGAAAAGAAAAAAAAAAAAAAAAAAAAAAAAGAAATGAAGCGACTAAACAATAATGATCGAGTGATCGAAATAGTCAGCTAGAATACCTGAGCCGCTGTGCAGACTGTCGTCGCGGTGGTAGCCGTAGACCGTTGGCTCGTTCGTGAAGTTGAAGGGCATGGGACTGTAGCCCGTGGCCGCGTGCGGTGCGTACGTCCCCGAGTAAGGCATGTCCCAGGCGCTGGGCGGTGGCAGTGGTCCGACAGTGTCGCAGTCGAGCTTCATGTTGCTCATCGCCGAGCACAGATCGCCGAATATGTAGTAGCACTGTTCGGAGAAGGTTATCTTGTTGACGGTGTGCCTTATGAAACCGGCCTTCAGCATCAGGGAAGCGTACTTGCGAGCGTCTCGCCTGCAACGGTATTGAAAAACACCCGACGTATAAGTACATTTTCCCTTTGAATCCAAAGAACATTAGCGTTCACGACGCGCGAGAAAGCCCGACCTGTCGATAAAGCCCTTGACGTGCGTGTGCAGCCAGTCGACGACGTCCGCTCCGATGAAGGCGTTGGGTATGGTGATCTTGAGCCACATGCGGTCGCGTATCTCGAGGCCCGAGTCCGGCCGGGCCATCGCTCGCACAATCGTAGCCATGTCGGTGTTGACGGAGAGGTCCAGCTCGTCGAACGGCCCTGAGAACAAGTTCAACACTACTCCCATCGTTAATGTACACCCGTTTCTCACGTTAGACCGGCCGGATCCCTGTACCCGCTCGTCCTGCCCGGTCGACATGGAATTCAATCGCACATGCTAAAAAAAAGCATCCCACGGCCATTGCGCGGCCTCTTTTGACACGAAAAATCCTATCTCTAGTGCAGTTGCCGACAGGCCATCCGTTCTCGCTGTCCAACGGGTTTATTACAAATGTAATTTGAAAAAAAAAAAAAAGAAAAGGTTCTTCCAAAAACAGACAGAGACGAGCAGGCACAGCGGAAGAGAACAACAACAACAGCAACAGCAACAACTCACGCTCGTTGTCGGGCAGCGTGCTCGCCAGACTGCTGGACGTCGAGGTGATGGTCGTCGCGCTGGGCGGCCGGGGCGGGAAGCCCTCGCCCCGGATGGCCGCGGTGTGGGCGACCCAGGCGCCGGGATCGATCGGCCGCACGGGCTCCGTCCGCGGAATCGTGAAGTAGCCCTTGGGGTTCGGGTCCCAGCACTTGGCCACCACCAGTTTTATCGGCCTGTGTGTGTGTGTGTGTGTTTTAGCGATGGTTTGGTAAGTGATCATCGGTCAGAGATATATTCGAGTATATATGCACGGAGACGCGACATACGTGTATTTTTGGTGGTGCTTACCCCGGTTTCTGGACGACCTCGCGCAGCACCCGGACCGCCTCGTCGTTGGACATGTTCTCGAAATTGATGTCGTTCACCTGGAGTATCATGTCGCCCGGCTCGATGCGACCGTCCAGGGCGACCGCGCCGCTGTTGAAAAATAATGATCGATGTGTATGTATAACTTACTTGATACGATTAATACGAATGATGGAAAAAAAAAAAGACACCACACCACCCACCCCTTCATGATGGAGCCAACGTAGATGCCGCCGTCGCCGCCCTTGTTGCTCTGGCCGACTATGCTGATGCCGAGAAAGTTGACCGTGTCCATGTTCAGGGAGACCGTGATTATGTTGAGGGACATCGTGCTGTCCGTAATACTGCTGAACGAGGAGGTACGGGACATGGGTGGCAACCTGTGGCGCCGGCGCCTCTGCGGCCTGCGCCGATCTGAAATAGATTGACACGCTACAGAGTGCGCAGGAGGGAAGATACGGCACTAACAGTACATAGCACGCGTGCCAAATATCGTCGAGAGAGAGAGAGAGAGAGAGAGAGAGACTCACCCATCGTCACCCTGTCCACGGCGCTGCTCATGTTCGTGTGTCTCCCGGTCGTCGACGTGATGCGGCTGCTCGCGTCGTCGTCCGACTCGAGGAACGTCGTCGTCTCGAGGTCGGAGCTGAGTATCGAGGCCGACTCGTAGCCGAGGCCCGATCGGGGGCTCGGGGGAACGGTTAAGGGCAAGCCCCAAAAAAAAAACCACCACCCCGGGGGGCAGGAAAAAAAAATAAAAAAAAAAAAAAAAAAAAAAAAAAAAAAAAAAAAAAAAAAAAGGCCTCTCGAAAACGTATTTGCATACAAGTAGAGAGAGGGGGACTCGACGATTCATGCCGGCTCACGTACCGTTGTACTTGTACTTCTCGTACTTGTCCGCGTGGTGCCGGGCGGACGTTTTGTGAAGATGATGGCCCCCCTGCCTGCTGCTTATGATGCTCTCGGTCTCGGTCATGGTGTCGTCGTGCCCGAGCGGCGGCAGGGGCGGCCGGGCCGTCGTGTTGTTGTGGCCCGGTGTCACGTGGTCGACGACCACCAGTCGGCTGTTCTCGTGCGGCTTGGCGTCCTGGTGGGGTATCGTGTCCGTGCACTGGGACGCACCGTCCGAGACGTTGCTGCCCTCGGCCGAGACGAGCTAGAGGCGAGAGTAGCGTTCGATTAATGATCATGTACATACATCGTAAGTATAGGAGGAGTGTTATATGTATGTATAGTATGCGGTACGTGATGGGGGATGACGACGCTTACCCAGGACACGACTCGGCCGTTGAAGCAGGGCAGGTGGGCGTCATCGTCGATGATTTCTTCCTTGACGACGCTGGAAGAAGGTAAAATTTGGTTAGTTTTGTGTGCGATCACTTTTTTTTTTTTTCTTTTAGTTTTGGATTATGATTGGTGGTGAAAGAAGTTTTATGTGCAAGCGTACTTAAGTACGGTTATTATTATTTATCGAGTGCGATGGAGGGAGAGAGTTGTATCAAACGTAAATGGCCTGTACATACGGTGGGGAGGAAGGGTCGATGTTTATTTCATGTGTGTACGTGCATTAAATCATCGCACTAGTGCATGTGTAATATTAAGTATGTTGTACGCTGCAGTAATCGAACGTAATTGGAAAAATACACGAGCGCGCACATCGTGCATCCGATGTAAGTTGTAAGTATACGAGAGCCAAACGCGCGATAACTCGTAAATAAGTATACTACTTGAGTACAAGTACTCGTAACTGCTTTTATTGCTGCTACTACTTATATACTTACTGAGCAGGAAATTAAAAGTTACCTATTATATTGGACTATTACCTAATTTTCCAATACTCACACCTACATTGGACTCCGGAACAATCACCCCCGCTCGGAAAGACCGTATATTCTCTTACGCAATAATATCCGTACGTTCTCTCGACAGTCACCTGCATTATTGTGGGCAACAAATGTAAAATCTTCCACCACCAACGCATGCACCATCATTTTCTGTTCACAACAGATAAAATTCCCTCTACCCCACACGTAATGATAACGCGCCGGCAAAAGTCGGATGCGCAAGTATCATGTTTCTCAACGTTGCAGAGAAAGCTCACACATTCACTCGTGCACGTATTATACATAATCCACGAACAAAAGGTATATTTGTACACCAACGCGCGATTCTTCCTACCGAAGTGAATTTTTTTTAAACGGCATTTCGAAAGCAAAGGGGATGGGGCACGAGCGCGCTGTCGTTGTTTCGTATAATCCACAGGCGCAAATGAGATAATTCACAAAGATGGGACGAAAAAAAAGCAGCAAAAAGAGGAAGAGGAAAAATGAGAGCAGGGACAAAAGGATGCACGTGCATGTATAGGATATGACGCGGTTACTCTTAATCAGCGCCAAAACTCTGCGCTTCTTCATCTTTCTCGTCGAATTCGATTGCAAGGAAAGAAGAAGAGGAAAGAGATGATAAAAGGGATAGCCCACACCGTGCGTACGCATATCGCGTGTACTTATACAACATGAGACGAGGAAGAGAGGAAGGACACAAATTTTTTCCTCCGCCCCCTCGCTCGCACCCATTCACCCGCCCACGCACGTACAAAGACAGAGAGCGATTTCTCTCCTCCTCCTTCTCTCGCCATACACCATGCATCAATGGGGACTCGCCGATTCGACGACTTTTCTCTCGCTCTCTTTTTTCGCACCACCGTCTCCACCGCAACCATCGCACCCCCGTCGACGCGGGGAAACAAAAGCCGAGCAAGCTCGCGTGCACCGGCTGCGGCGGCCGCAGGCGCGCGAATAGGGATTCCTGGCCGTCGTTCACGCGTACACGCGTTGTGTGCGTTCTTGGAATCGCCGACAGTTGGTGTATCGATCGATTCGCACGAGGATCGATGAAGAAAAAAACTACTGTTTTCTATGGTGATTGTAATGTGTTCGATGTCGTTGGTGGCCCTGAAAAGGGCCGATTCGATAATTTCAAAAATAACTTTCGACAGCTGGCGAACTGCTCCTGGCAGTAGCACCCCCACACCGTGTTCGTTTGAACAGTGCAGATTCTAGTGACACACGAAATCACGGAAAATACGTTCGGCGATCACGTAAGATACGCACAATTCGCAGAGAAAACAAGCGCGGGGAGAAGAGGGGCGGCTGCGATTTTTGCCGGACTCATTAAAAAATTACATTTCAGCGGACGCCCGGGACGTTTGACGCCGCGCGCGGTGAAAGAGGCGTTCTCGAAAAAAAAAAGAAAACCTCCCACGCGCCTCCGTCGTACCGAGGTACGCGTGTGGCGGATCTTCTCGCCCTACTGTTGCTCTTGACGGAGAAGTATGAAGTCGCGAGAGAGGGGGGACACAAGAGCCAGAGGTCAAAGTGTTCTCCGCGAGTCCTCCTCGGCCGAAAAAAGATGGCTGCAGCGCGTATGCACGAGAAGTTCAAGCTGCAAGCGGAGGAGGAGGAGATAGAGAGGGATGTCAAATAGAGATACAAAGAAAGAAAAAAAAAAAACGAGGCAAGAGCCGGGCAAGGAAAAACAGCGGAGATCAAAGGCTGTGCTATCAACTTTGGCATCTGATGCTGGCTGCGCTCGCTTTCACGCTCACCCCGCACGCGCAACACTCCACTTGGCTCGCGCGCGTAACGCGCTATACGTGTATATACGTATGTACACACGCATCATCGAGAAAAAGAAGTTACGGGAAGAGCGAGGAGGAAGAAAAGCTCCCCCTCGTACGTGTATTGTATGCGCGTGTACGCACTCGCGCGTGTGCTGCAAGCTCGCTCCTCCTCTCGGCTCAAACGGCACGCGCGCGTTACGGAGAAGAAGAAAAGGGGGGGGGGGGGGGGGCGGGGGGGGGGGGGG